>QJOA01000793.1:0-19630 GCA_004155915.1 Monosporascus sp. CRB-9-2 | reverse complement strand
CCCCCCCCCGCACGCGACCTGTTCAACGGGGTTGAAGACATGAAATTCAGACCAGACACAATGCTTAATTCAGATGGATCCAAACTGATGTGGTCCTTCTACAAACCATTCGAAGGCCACATGTCGGCTGTGTCAAAACTGGTCATGGATATGCTCAAAGGAAGAGCAGGGTTGGCCTCGACCAAGCCCGGCAAGCCACAATCACCAACACTGGAGTATGCTCAATTTCCGATGATGTCTACGTGCGTACTTCCCACTCTGGGCTAATTCGGCCAAGATAAACTGACGCGCCCCCAGTTGCCAGAGGGTTACTGCAGGTCGGCGACTCCGAATCACCCGTTGACTACGACCTTTATGCTCAACGTGCGATCCGTCATGTATTCACAGACAATCTAGAACTATTCCGGACTTCGGAAGGCGGACTCCCACCGACACTTCACGAACTATTTTCTCGCCCTGGCCCCGAGCCAACTATTAAGAAAGAGAAAGCTAGGGAGAAGGGAAGCTCGGGACCTGGCTGAGGAAGAACAAGGACTCGCGCAATGGAAAAAAGTAGGATACGGGTTGGGAATTGACCATTGACAAAGGGCTTGCCCATTGACGTCAGTCACCAAAGCATGCGGTTGCCTTGTCTAGCTATTCAGTGGCGTACGAGATGGAGGCAGCCCATATGGGATCAGGGGGCTTGAGGCAGGGTTCTGACGAGCTGGAGCAAGGATGAGAAGAGTCTGGAATTTAGGCCTGACCTCTACCATTCGCTTTGTGGCATTCATTTCATCCTTGTTGATTCGTCCAATGATATCTTGAAATCACAGTTGACCCTAACCTGCTTTAATCAACTTGGTCTAAGTACGCACACCTATGATATGACCTCTGCAGCCTTGAAACTGGCTTTGGCTTGTATATAACGTTATGCAGGAGAATACCAAAAATAAAAGACTGGGCGGCTGCAGATCCTACGAGAGCCTTGACTGTGGCTGTAATCTATAATCTGTCAACCTTGCCGTCTTATCTCATTACTTATCTCTTATTCCCAGAATCCCAGCTTACTTAACCTCTTCGAATACCCCGCTCTCGGACCCTCTGACCCGCATCTAAGGCCAACATTAGTCAACCTTCTAAGTCCGATTCCTCCTCTCGTACTTCGTATAGCATTAATTAACTATATTAGTTCAGTTCCCCAGCATGCTCGCGCGACCGGGGAAGAACATCAAGACACGTGGGCCTATCCTCAGAGTTCGCACCGGTTGCTTGACTTGCCGCACTCGAAAGAAAAAATGTGACGAATCCAAGCCCGCCTGTTCCGGTTGCAAGCGCAATAAACTGGCTTGCCGCTGGGGCACCGCAGCTCAGGACCATGTGCAGCCAAGCACCTCGGGTGTCGCGTCGCCAAGCCGTTACGGGAGGTACCATCCTCAATCATCCAATTCTAAGGCAACGCCGTCTGCTTCGGAGGTGCCAAATGACGTTGTAGTTCCCGTATCGTCTTCTGGCGTGCCCTTTTTACCGCCCTTCTTGGATTCGTCACCTGGAACTACCGATGGCGCGGGCTCCTCAACTTCATCTCTATCTGCCGCCGAGGCTGGGAGTGTTACATGGCCTAGCACAAAGGCCGAAATGCTCCAAGATGGCTTTGGCATGCCAGACTTGAAGGAAGAGCCTGATAGCTCAACTCCTAGCCCTTACGAGGTGCCAGAGCGGCCTCAACCAGTTGCATACCTACAACAAGGGGTGACTGAGGCCATATTGAAGAGTCTCTCTATATTCCCTGGCTTGGATGATTGCTCGTTGGACCTCTTGAGTTACTACCTCTCACGTACGGCTTCCAGCATGTTCAACGGGTCGACCGAGTACAACCCGTTCATTTCGCAGCTCATTCCGCTGTCATACTCCAATCATTTCATACTTCAACTACTCTTGTCGCAAAGCGCCTCCCATCGTGCTATAAGCGAATTCGATCAGAATTGTCTGGCCCAGAAGCATTACACCATGTCTCTCCGGCTTTTCCAACAGGCAATTGATGAGTATGTCAACGGCCACGAGTCGAGTCCCCTTTGGGTAGCCATGGGGGCTCTCATCATGTGTTTCACAGAGGTTAGTAAATCCTCACCCCCACCCTTCCCGCCCCCTTTTCTTCCCTTCCAGTTCATGAACAGACTAACTGTCGTAGACTACCAAAGGAGATAAGCAAGGCGTCATTTTCAGTCACCTGAATGCGACCGGTCCGCTTTTGGTGGAGCTCATATTGAACCCCAAGTTTGCAATACGCGACGATCTCAAGGCTTTCATCCTTGAATATTACGTCTATACGGCTTCGACGAGCATGATTTCCGTCGTTCCAACCATTTACGAATCACCGTTTATCAGACCTGAGTTGGAATACGAGGCACAGAAGTTAGCCGATAATGGCTACGTGGGGCCGCTCTGCGGGTGCTGGCTTCCACTGCTCTTGTTGATACCACGCATTTTCGAGCTGGGTCGACGGTCAATGACTGCAGATATAAAGCCGCCGTTCCCAACGGCTGACGACTTCGCAACATTCTCGACACTGCAGGCACAAATTCTCGCTTTCGTCCCCTCTGCACCTCCAAACCGCGACGTGGAGATCTGTGGTTACGTTCATCAGCATGCCCTCCACCTTTACCTTCTTACGTGTCTCCCTGGCCATCAGTCATCCAATGGGTTACACAGGGCCTATATCAATAACTCGCTCGACCAGGCCTTCTTTTATCTTGGCCTGTTGTCGCCCGAAAGCCGGGTTAACACCAGTGTCGGCTGGGCGTTAGCAGTCATCGGGTCCTGCGCCACTGACCAGTCTCAGCAAGACGAATTACGGAATCGGTTAGACATCATGTTTCGCACGCTCCGTCTTGGTAACATAAGGGCTACTTCTGAACTCCTGGAACACGTCTGGGCGCTACCCCTGTCCGAACGCAGCCCTTGGGCCATATGCAGGGTGATGCAAGAACGTGGCATCTGGATATCGTTCGCATGATCAATTTATAGATGTCTCCTCTACCTGAACTCCAGTTGATTTCTCAGGTTCCATTAGGCCCGTCGTTACTTTTGCCTTGGTGCCGCGGCGGCCGAGATTTCCCATGCGTCGCAGGCGTCGTTCATTGACGAAAAAAATCTCCTAGATCGAGATGTCGGCTCCGTCGCTCTACAGGAGAACTTTCCATAATGCTTGGCCTCTGTCCACGCTGGCTTGTCAGACGAAAAGTGTACAACATAACGAGCCACTTGGTGCTACCGCCATAAAGAAGTGCCAGTCCACCTTTGTCGAGAGCCCAGGTGGAATCTCAAGGCTTCAGGACTCCTTGGGTGGTAATGAATGATGAGTTGTACACATCGCCTGCCACTCACGACCGTCTATTCTCATCTCGAAAACATTAGAAGCCGTGAACCCTTCCAGGCGGACTGGTCGTCTCGATTATTACAATGTTTCCTACGTATAAACGAGGGTTTTGAAGGTGGCGTGTCTAAGAAGGCCCTAACGATGGCACTCCAATGGTAAGTCATAGCTAATCTTACCATGAATCCATTTAGACGGCCCCCTGTTGCAAAGGAGACGTACTAACGTTTCATGGTATGGCAGGTGATCTCGAGAAAAATCCAGGTTCTCACGGGGCTCGCTACCAAGGACCCGTCAGACGGCCCACCCAGCAATCGTGATACGCAGCATTGAAGAACAAAAGCAGTCATTCTCCAGGGTTAGGTCTTGTTCGATAGGCGAACGTGCATGGCTAGAAGCCGGAGCTAAACTGCTATACCCTGTTGTTATGTTATCATGGATAGTTGCCATCCCCAAATACTAATGTCTTAGTCGGATGTATCAGGCAGTGACTATTATGTGACATATGGCCTCATCTAATTACGTCGCTGAAGGATTTCTATCACGGCAGCATGTTCCTACTTCTACAAGCGTTGTCGGCCAGGCTGCCGTTATACTGACCAGGATCATCGAAAAGGGGTAGTAGCTTGAATACGACTCTCATCTAACACTAGCAAGAGATGACAGTAATACCTGCATACAGGTGTCCACTACGCGTGATTCGATTGGGAAGCTGGGCACGAAGCAGTCTTACGTGGGCTACCAAGTCCACGAAAATCTCTCTACGGTGACGTAAGATGTCTGCGGATTGATTCCAGCGGCGATGATAGATATAAACGCCATGGCCGTGTGCTTCAGGAGATCTCCCTGGAACCTTCCTTTTTTGCTCCCACCTCGAATTGCCTATAGTCAAGTTCGCCTCTACTTCCCGTCCCGAGGTATTGCGCTATCCTGACTGTGCATTGAGGTCCTCCGCAACGTATTGCCAATATTTCTTAGCTGATAGTCTTCGCAACCTCTTGCCAAGTATCATCATTAAGAGAAATGAGCCTGTACACACGAGAGAGATAAGGGCGGCCGAAACGAAACAATTCTGGAGACCGATCGCGTTTATCCACGGGTCAATGGCGTAATTGAACGCAAATCCTATGGTGTTGCGTACGATGATGATAGTAATCATGGACTCGCCGGCAATCTCCTTGAAGCAGTCGACAGCATAGGCGAGCGCGATGGACCCGGCACAGACGATGCCCAGCGCCACGAATCCGAAACCGGAGATGAGCCCCATGAAATGGATCCCCTTGCTCGCTCCCACGCCCCAGAGAACCAGGCCGGCAGAGCACAATAGCCCGGAGATGGACAACGCCCATAATCGCTGTTCCGGTTCGCGGATACCGCAGTTTCGTCGCACTAACCGCATCATCGGGAGGTCGGAGATACGACCGGACCATACAGCGCCGATCGCTCCAAACAGAAACGGAGACAGGTAGGCCACCCCTATCATTTTGGGTGAGAAGTTGTAAGGAGGCGCTCCTAGAAGAGGGGATATAGTCGCGTTGAGCACGTTGTACCACGCCAGATTGGTGCCGTACAATAGGCCCGCCCATGCGATGTTCGGGAAGAACGCAAAGATGGCTATAGCTCGCCAGCATTTAGGTACCGCCAGCTTCGGAGTGGGCCTTCGATCGCACAGCCGGAACAACTTAAGCTTTGAAGCATAACTTGTCGGCGGCAAAAACCGTTCAGGGGACGGTGATGCAGTGCCGCTCTGCACTTCGTGGACTGTGGCTGTCGGTTTCTGCTCGTCAACGTGCTCGTCAACGTGCTCGCTCTCTATGTCATTCCGGAAGTACATGGTCTCCTCCATGAAGAAGAACATCAGTACCGCGCAGGCCGCAAGTACGAGGGAGCCGAAGTGCATAGTCCATCGCCAATCAGCACTGTCGTTGATGAAGCCGGCGAAGAAAGGGGCTAGATAGTTCGAGCCGAAGAGCACGAAGGCATAAATCCCCATGTAGTTCCCTCGTTCGTGGGCAAAGAAGAGATCCGGCACCGAAACCTCCGGCAGAGACTCAACCGGGGCGGCCAACAACCCCAGTAAGCTCCGATGGGCATACCACTGTCCCGCTCCCGAGGAATACGTAGCCCACACCATGGGGATGATGGAAAGCACGATGGAAGCGATGTACACCCCGCGACGCCCGTACGCGAGCGCAATGGGCTGCCATATGAGGCATCCCCAACCGAGGAACAGAAACATCAAACCGGTGCCCAGGTTCAGCTCGCTGACCTGGATCCCAGTATCTTCGCTGATCTGAGTCAGAACGGAGTACTGGACGCAGGCTGCGATGCCGATGCCGAACACATAGAGATACGCCATGCTGATTGCGAGTAGCTTGCGGCGCCTGGTCCAGTTCAGCGGATCCTCGGGGTCGCTACTCGGCCTCGGCTGTAAGACTAGCTGACTCCCGGCCATGGTAGGGTCACCGGTTTCATGAAGCAGGTGGATAGTCCCTGGTACATCATGGCAGACCGTAACCCGCGAAGGTGCCATCGTTGTTGGCAGAGCCGATGTTCTAGATGTTAGTACGGGAATCGGTAGGCGTTATGAGTGTACCGTAGGTGCAAGCGACCGCAATGGGCATTCTGCTTTCTAGGCTTTACTTGCTGGGCAATTCTTGCTACATTCTATTTGATATAAGGAGGTATCGATTCGCTATAACCCCGAATTTATTTCTTGGCTGCAACGAAGGCATCGAGGGCACCGATGCGGAGCTCGAATTCTGCTTACCCCCACTTGCGGGGTGGCCGCAAGTGCTTATCTGCCTGCATGCACCACTTCCCGTTGAAGAATTCCAGGGATGAAGTTCAGAACCTTGTTCACGATAACGCAGATCGCAGCTTATTGCCGTCTTGTCAGGGTGGCTGATAGCCAGTGAGTGCGCTGATAGGGTGCCGTAAGCCATTCTCTTAGGAATACCTCACTCGGCAAGTGCGCACACGTCAACCAACCAGGCTTTAAAGCGCAGTTTGGAGCACCAGATGGAATAGTTCCGCATACCGCCCAGTGCTATGTTTTGTCACTCGACCTATAATAGAAGAACGAATGTATAGCATAACTGGCGGAGGCGTCTTAGCGTTGTTGAGGATGACATGCTTTTATGCCCTCGTTTAACGTAGTGAGCTTTGCAAACGAAGTTGAACGAAGGGTTATTATGTCGTCTATCCGCTCCCTTAAGGTACCAAACGCAGCCTAAGGTCAGGTCAGGTCGTTGATAACGTCAGGTTAAACTTTAGGGCTTCCAGAGCTTCCAGAGCTTTAGGGCATTGCTAGGTCTCGCACGGGCATATATTAGCAGGGGTCTTGGAAACGGCCCTATACGCACGGGCCGCATAATGCGCTTACCGTTACACTACAAAATGTTTGCTATAAGTCAGAGGGTCGCCGGCCACCCCCTATCACGGGAGACCCCCGCTAAATGTCTATATAAAATTTATAAATTTATGAAGAAGAATCCAGTTATCTGGATTAAGCCAATCGCTTATATTCCTGACCCTCAGGGTGGCCGGTGACCTCCCCTTCTGACTTGCAATCACTTAACGCTGGATAGGTATTCAAACCAACTATTGCTTCTCTATATATGCCCATGGAACAGATATACTGGGCTGATTTTGTTTCTTCGATCGCTCTCGTTCACAAATTGCGGGCTCTCAACACTCTAGAGCTTTTAAATCTGTAGTAGTAGGGACGAAGCAGGGCAACAGTGGGAATCGCCCATCTTTAGACCAGCGCCCTTATGGTGGATATGTCCAAAATCAAATTTTTTTATACAAAACAGGAATTTTCTACCAGACACATAGCAAGTATAAACAGATTTTCTTTCTCAATCATTTAAGCCTGAATCTTGGACTTGACCCAGTTCTCCAGACCTTTGACGCTAATAATCTCTTGCACACTGGGAGGCAGCTCGCTAACCTTCTGCTCCCAGGTGGTGCCATCCTTCTCCGTAATCACAGCCTTGGAGCGGCGGACATCCCACAGAAGCTTCCAGCCCGTGCGGCGAGTCAGAGGCTGCTCCGCGTCGTCCTTGAACGACTCACGTAGGCGCTCGACCAAGCGAGGGATTTCGAGAGAGACCAATGCGTTGTTGATGCTGTTGCGGCTAAAGATGTTCCCAAGACTTCCTGCGACAACGAGAGGAATGTCTCTTGCCAGAATGGCGGTGGCGGCTTGCTCACGGGAACTTCCTGTGAGGGAAGGCATCAGCCATCATTATGTTGGTCGGAATTATGATGTTTATATAAATAAACAAATCACTTACCACACCCAAAGTTGAAACCGGCCACCAGCACATCACCTGGCTTGGTGAGTTTGGTAAACTCGGGGTCATAGTTCTCCATGCACACCTCAGCCATCTTTTCCTTGGGGAGGTTATCCTGATAAGTATATTTGCCTAGTTTTGCGATTAGTGCCATGATTGCATTCTAACAGTGGGGGAGAGTTCATCGGTGCTTCACTTACCTGGATAGATACCATCCGTGTTGATATTATCATTATTCCTATCCTAGGTTAGTACAGACAAAGGAAGCAGTAACGATTTGAGAAATACTTACAAGAAAACAATTTCGCCCTCGATTTTCTCAGGAAAGCCCGGGAGAACATTAATCAAGGCTTCATCCTCGGCGGCAGCTGTAGTTGACTCCTCTTGATTATTCTCAGCAATAGCAATCATGCTATCTACCTCATTAATGATCTTATCAAGAGCACCCTCAATAGAGCGGGCTTTGTCAGCAGCAAAATCGCCGCTTCCCTCCCCGATAATGACCTTTTCAACACCCTCTGGCTTCTGATACCAACCAGGGCCGGCAATTCTGCCCTTGAGAGCACTGGCAGCAACAACCTCAGGACTAGCAAGATACGCCTTGCTGGCCCGGGATCCCATTCGTCCTGGGTAGTTACGGTTCGATGCTGAGATACCTGTTTCCCCCTCCTCAAGCAGGCCTGTACCCAGGCCAATACACGGTCCACATGAAGCTGGGAGCTCTGTTGCACCGGCGTCGAGCAGGACCTTCCAATCACCGGCCTCCTCGGCGATCTGCTGCTCGGAAAGGGAGGCCGCAGCAATATATAAACGAACACTACTAGCAATTTTAGCAGGCTTGCCATCCT
This sequence comes from Monosporascus sp. CRB-9-2, assembly GCA_004155915.1. NCBI lineage: Eukaryota > Fungi > Ascomycota > Sordariomycetes > Xylariales > Monosporascus > Monosporascus sp. CRB-9-2. The sequence goes on along the minus strand of QJOA01000793.1, from coordinate 11,126 downwards.
TGGCAGCCTCGCGGAAAACACGAGCCGCAGCAGCTATATCGCTTGCTCTGGAATTAGTACAGGACACTAAATAAGCCTTGTCGATCTTAATGTTCTGAGTCTCAAGGTTCTTGAGAGGGTTGGCGACTTTAACGGAGTTAGGTCCAGTGACGACGGGTTGGAGTGTGGATAAAGAAATGTAGAACTCTTTGGCATACGTAGCACCTGGGTCAGCGACGAGCCGGTTCTCTGCAATCTCCTTAACTCGCTCATGGTTGATGCGCTCCTTGGCAGGGCTATCGGACACAGCTGCAGCGGTGGCTTTGGCGCGATACCAGGAAATAAGCGTCTCATCAACGGGGAACAGTCCACCTGCAACGTCGAGTCAGTTTGTTACCTGTTTACATGGGGAGGGGGAATTACTTAGTGCGCCCCATTCCGTACACATGTTACTGATGCATAAACGCTCGTCGATGGGAATGCTCGCCATAGTCTGTTCGGATCCGGCGAATTCCACACAGTGGTTCAAGACCTCATCGGAACCGAACAAGGAGCAGAGACTTAGAATCACGTCCTTCCCTGTAACTCCAGGGGGAAGCAGACCCGTAAAGGTAACTTTGGCGACAGGTGGGTGCTGTAGCCAAGTGCTTCCCGTAGCCCATATGGCCGCAGCATCAGTGCGTACGACAGGAGTTCCTAGGCATCCTATACCACCATAGACAGTCGAATGGGAGTCGCTCGCGACGCAAAGCGTTCCTGGCCAGGCGTGGCCTTCAATCCCGTTAGCAAGTCGCCTTGCGCTTCTATGAGCAGACGGTGTTTTTTACCTTCGTCGATCATGACTTGGTGTCCAATTCCAAAGCCGGCAGGATAAAAAGAAGTTCCATGTTTGCGAGCAAACTCCTCGATCAATTGGTACTTGCGTCTATTGGACTCTGATTTATTGGACACATCATGGTCAAGGGCTGTTCACGTCAGTTCCGGTGGTTGTGGTAACAAGGGGGTGGCAGAGGAAGATAGTACCCATCACGATCTGGCGGTTATCGTGCATCTTGGTAAGGCCAAGATTCATGGCCTTGGTGGCCACCGGATAGCTGTTATCATGCGTCATACAGCGGTGAGGCATCTATCAGTCGTTTAGTCGTTGGTCGTGCAAGGGTAGAGGGTACCGCTGAGGTTACGATTGAGATAAAATCGCCGGCCTTGACCGTCTTCCCGGGAGCGAGCCCAATAGAGTATCGCTGGAATATCTTTTCGGTAAGGTTCTGCGGGTTGGTCGGCGCGGTGACCTTCTGGAAAGATTGGAGAATGCGGGCATTGGGAGTGCTCTCGAGTGGCGAGTGGAAAGCTTGTTGTCTTCGGGGAACGGTGGCAGTATATAAACGCAGTTGGGACGCAGCTATCGAAGGGCTTCGCAAGCGGGCAATGCATGTTCGAGATTGTAGAGACGCAGAGTCAAGAGACTTCAGAGCAATTGCTCTCTGCAAAAGCCATTTTCATGTCAGCGAGATTTCGTCGAGGTTAGGGAGCGATACGGTCGCGACGGAGAGGGTAACGCACGAGTCGGGCCATAATGAATACTTGTAGCCAGGTATTGGCCTAGATCATCCCAAATAGATGACTTCAAAACGGGGAGATACGAGTCCACGTCCAAGCGAGCGTAGATTTCGATGTTCGTTGCGACAGGCCGGCGTCGGAGCAAGGGGAAAAAAAGAAAATAGACGTAATAGGTGATAAATAATTGGCCCAGCTATTATAGGCGGGGTCATATATAACTAATTACGCATTTTTTGTGGATATGCGGCAGCTTGCTAAAACGGGCAGGCGGTGAAGTATGCAAGTCGGCAAGCAAATGACTTTACCTACATACAATACACTCCGCGTTGCAGTATGTTGTTGTTGTAGAAGGCGATGTCGACTATTATCACATTTATCCATATCGCTACATACAATGTCATCCCGAGATTAGATACTCTCGCAGGGGCCATCCTGTCAGGAAGCGTCTGACTGGTCCATCCTCTCTCCTAGAGCGCCTCAAAACCCTTTATCTAGATCAAAGACAACTTGAGAACTGGTGAACTCCTCCGTTCTCCTAAAGCAGAACGGGAAGATAATCTCTATAGATATAATACCCCAGTGAGATCAGTAATAAGCTAATACAAATGTTAATACTTGATTCTGGAACTGCACTACGTATTTAAATTCTAAGGCCGAATCTCATCCTCCCTGTACGGCGGCCCACCTTCTTCGGGATGCAGCCCGCTCTCATAGAATGGGATGCCGGGACCATCGTGGTAATAGCCCATCAGGATGATATCGTCATCAGCGCTGCGACGGTCTAGAATAGCGACGAGGTTGGAGTCGACGGACTTGTCGGACTGCAATTGCTGCTGCTGCTGCTCCAAAACCCAGTCTCGGAGCTGGTCCACGGAGGCGCCAATCCATTCCGTGTCCAAGCTGCCGTCGCTGGGAATGACAGCCCCCTTGACGGCCCCAGTGATGGAATCTGCTCATTAATAAATATATCCCCTATTAAATTTCACTACTCTAGAGCCGACTTTACAGATAGAATATATGAAATACGCCTCCTTACCATTCTGCCAGGTCGACAAGGAGATTCTATTTTTTATTCTTTATATAAATTAATAAGGATCTAAATATTTTAGGTTGACAATAAGGTCCATAGTAAGATCGACGATAAGGTCAATTCAAGGCTAGGGCTCTAGAGCTTCCGGGTATTATGTAAAGGTCTTGGAAACGGGCTCATACGTGCGTACAGGCTTTATGGTACGTTTACCTTTATTTTCCTATTTAGGACGCGTTAAATTCCAAATTAGGAAATCGGTTTTTAAAGGAACAAATGGGCGACATCATAACCCACGTCCATTTCGTTCGCATTTTTTTTTACTACGTTAAAACGAGGGCATTAGCTGTTACCCCTGTGTCCTCCACCTATTAGCGCAACCCACGGCCCGATTTCTTCCGACCTCGCACCACTGTATCCGACGTTAAATAAGTCGTTCCTGCTTTGTTACCCGCTCCACTGGTGGCAACAGTAACACTCCATCCGGCCGCCGGGGCCCGCTAGATAACGTCGAGTTGCGCCGGCGGACACTCCATACGCGGCATGCAAAGCCACACAAATGCCGGAGTGTTTCGCATAACTTAGGTACTCCGTTTATTCGCTACCTGGCTGCTATTCCTCCTTACGTCTTGGGCGCAGTTTTTGCTTAATCACCGACATTTGTTCGCAAAGACTCTACGCGCACGAGTCAGGAGCATTCCTGCGATGTCAGAGCCGATATTGATGCTACGTAGGCCGCATAGGAAGGCCAGGAGCGGCTGCACGATCTGCAAACGGCGGCGCATCAAGGTCAGTAGCAACGCATGGTAGACAGCTCAAAGCGGAGTGAGCCCTAATGCATAGGCAGTGTGACGAGGAAAAGCCGCAGTGCCGGAATTGCCGCGTCCACAATGCCGCCTGCGTGTATGGAGCGGTCGCATCCCGAGGCGGCCCATATCAGCCCGCGCTGCTCGGTCCGACCGGTCTTTCGGGACAGGGCGAACTTCCTAGCTTCACCCTTGGTCAGATGGAGTTGCTGCATCATTACACCGCGTCGACGGCCCTGACCTTGTCTTCCAATGCGCAGGTGAGAAACGTGTGGCAGGACCGTGTCCCGCGACTGGCACTGCATGCAGACTATGTGCTACACGCCTTGCTGGCCATCTCCGCGCTGCATCTGGCTCATCTGCGACCACGTGCTAGGCACTCTTATTGGACCATGGGCGTTCAGCTATATCAGACGGCGCTCGCCAAAGCCAAGCTGGCAATGGAGCATATCTCGGAAGAGAACTGCACAGAGCTCTACCTATTCTCGACGCTGACGTGTTTCTTCTCCTTAGCTAAGAACGGCGATGTCGCGGCACGGTCTGGTCAGGGAGAAGACGTAGGCAAGGAGGAGACAGATTTACTAAGCTGGGTCTTCTTATTTCGGGGCACCAAGACGCTGCTTATGCCGCCATATGAAACTACCCTCAAGGGTGGGGCGTTAGGGCCCATGTTCGAGCGAGGGGAGGACCGCGCTCGTATGCTGCAGGTCTACTCTGCAGCGGACGCAGAATCCGTTACCCACGAGCTGCGTCAGACAGTCCGTAGCCATGTTCCCGACGCCGCGGAATGCGAGGTGTACGGAGCTGCCGTTCAGCAGCTCCAGCGGTCCTTTCACGCCGTCTGCAGCCGGCCACTAAGGAACATCGAGACAACCGATGTTTTCGTCTGGCTTTTTCACGTTTCGGACGAATATCTAGACCGCCTCAAGACATACAAGCCACCCGCCCTTGCCATCTTTATATGCTTCTCTGTCCTCGTCCAGCAGTTACAAGGGATATGGTGGGCTCAGGGTTGGGGCGAATGGATCGCGAGCCGCTTACGCTACAGGCTGCGTGACCAAGAGAGTAGCCTTGCAGATAAGCTCATGGAACAACTTATGTATTTTGGATGACACCGAGTCCCAGAATGTAGCTTTGTCCCTGGCGACCTGAGGGAGGGTATTGGGCAAGTTAGAGCATCAGTGGCCGCGGCTGAAAGGAGAAATATTTACACAGCACCAAATGTTAGGAGGGCGCCCCGGGGGAGGGGATAATCCCCTTTTCATGGAACAAGTGGACAGGGAAGCCGTTTAGCAACGAAAATGGCCGTGCTAAAACCGTAGCTACCGATCAGATGAACGGCTCAAGCTCATTAGATGTGCCGGCAATGATGGCAGGCAGTGATGAACAAGGACAATTACATTGTATTCAGGCGGCTTCACAACGATGGCGCATGTGGACATAAGTCGGCCTAAGACTAGTAGGTCTGTCTTTAATTTCTGCCAGCCTTCGTCCCCGCATTACCCACCATTCCCCCTAACCCGGTGTGTCTTCGTACCGCTTCGTACCGTGTTCGTACCGTGTTCGTACCGAATATTTCCGGCCCGTACCGCATCGTACCGATCTCGTATTGATCCCGTAGGCACGGTTACTACAGGGTTCTACCTTAATTCAAAGCCCCGGATAATAGCATGCATAGTCCTTGCTGAAGCCGTGCTCTCGTTGTTGATCGAAATCTCAGACACGCACTGCAATCCAATGCATACTCCTTAGCAAAGCCTAATCAAGCGATGGTAGCAAACCATGCGTGGACCAATCCTGCTCAACTCACGTGTACGCAGGCCCTGAAACAAAGGCGGTCCCAATACTCTAAAGACTCAAATGCCGAGAGGCCCGTACACTTGGCGTGTGACGCGCCTCGTGGGGCCTCAGAGCGCAGCAAACTATAAATCATGCTTGTGCCTTACTCTTATCAAGGCACATCTTCCCTTATACCACAGGTTCCTTTTACGCAAACGCTCTCCTCTATTCTGGCCAATGGGTCTTTCTATACCAACACTCTCTTCAATTATGTATCGATTCTCTCTTCTCTTTTCACTCGGTCTGTTGCCAGCCACCGTGCTGGCTGAAGGCAGTGCCTCCAATCTTCCGACCAACGCGGTGCCGCTTGAAGCGTTCGAGTGTCGCTGCGGAGACCACCAATTCCTTTCGATCCCACATAGTAATATCACGCATCCCTCGGAGACGGGCGATTGCTCCCGTTACAGCAAGTCTTTCCAGTCTAATCTCTGGGCATGAACGGACATATGGGAAGATCTTCTGACATTTAATTTGCGGACAGAACTACTGGACGCTCGTGGTACACAGGAGCCGCAAGGGGTTTCCACGATGTTCTATCCGATGATCCAGACCATCCTCGAGAAATTACCCGGGGGCGTCAGCCTCCCCGTCGAATACCCCGCGGGGGTTGATCAAAATACCGCATCCGGCGAGAAGTTTGTCATCGACACCATCAACCAAGGACTCTGCGACTGTCCCGCTCAGAAGTACGCTCTATTTGGGTATTCTCAGGGTGCTACTTTGATGCTCAGAGTTCTTAGCCAACTTAGCAGTGAGGCTATAAGCGCTGTCTCATCGGTCATCCTTCTCGGAAACCCATACCGCCTGCCGGGTAAGCTGTCCAACGTGAACGGTATTGGGCAGCCCGGTAATGATGCTGCAGTGGGACTGTTTGTCAATACTGCCATTGCTAATAACGAAACTATCCCTCAGCTCTCAAGCAAACTAGACCAGAGTGGCAAAGTGCTCGATTACTGCCTTGAGGTAAGCTTCTGAAAGCCTGTGCCATTATACGATAACAATTATGTTAACGGGTCTATTGAAGGGCGATGGAGTCTGTGCGCCCAACCCTGCGTGTTCATGTCAACTCCCAGCTGGACATCTTTCGTATGGATTAGTTGCCAGCGTGCAAGACACGGCAGTTGAACATGTTATCGCAGGGCTCTAACGCAACTCCCCTTATAATACTGTACGGATATATGGAAGGCTGACCCTACTTTTCCTCGTCGATACCGTTAATTTCCCTCACCAAACCATGTCTTATTTAGATTCCATGAGCGAGTTTACTCTTAGCTAGATCCCGAAAATGGGACAGTCTGACCCCCTGGCAATGTGGCTGAGCCAATTACGCCGTCGGGCCTTTGAGTCTCCAGAACTAGGCTAAAGTTAGAGTGGCCAAAGGGAGACTCCGCGAATGCAAAGGCTTTTGTTTTATGCTAAGATGCAGTGCAAGTCCCAGCGTGGCGTTTTGCGTGATTCCAAGGACGAATTGGTCCAAGTACTCGTCGCGGAATAACCGGCGGCCCTTGCGACCACCCACGCCACTTCTTCAGCTCAGCCCCCGATGACAGTAATCCCAAGTTTGACGTCGGAACTGTCTACAATCTGGATCGACTCCTTAAGGCTCCAGACAAGGAGGCATTTCCGCTTGTCTACTTCTCCCGACCTGAGGAATCGCCACGATGCAGCAACTCTTGACCTTAGAGCAGCCCGAAGGCGGTGAGCTACGCCCTCTGGACCACGCTGGGCTCTGCTTGCTTTCCCTTGACGGCGGCGGTGTCCGCGGACTGTCGACTCTCTTCATCTTGAGGGGAATCATGACAAGACTTAATGACGAACGCAAAATAAGCGGCCTTCCAGCCGTCAAGCCGTGCGAGCTGTTCGATCTTATCGGTGGGACAAGCACCGGAGGGTTCGTATTGAACCCCTTGTGGACGCTTTAACTAATTTAAGTAGTCTTATTGCAATCATGCTAGGCCGACTTGAAATGGACGTTGATGAATGCATTTCAGCTTACTCCGACCTCATGAACGCTGTGTTCGGCGAGAAATCAAGCTGGCTGCCAATTGGCTTTACCGGCCGGATCAAGGCACAGTTTGATTCGCAGAAGTTAAGAGGCGCGATCGAGCAAGTGATTCTTCGAAGAGGTCTATCGAAGACCGAACTGTTCAACGCGGGTCAGCATCGAGGCTGCAAGGTGTAAGATAACCCCAGCTGTGCGTGATAGATATGATACTAATGCAATCAGTTTCGTGTGTGCCACTGCTAAAGAAACCGGCGACATATCCCGCCTAAGAAGCTACGACCTTCCTGGGAAACCAAATATCTCCGCCACTATCTGCGAAGCCGCCCTTGCCACGTCGGCTGCGACCCGCTTCTTCGATCCGGTGTATATCGGCGCCCGCCAATTTGTGGATGGCGCGTTGGGGGCAAACAATCCAATTGATGAAGTCGAGGGAGAAGCGTCGAATATATGGTGCTCCGAGACAGGTGATTTGAAGCCATTGGTCAAGTGCATCGTGTCTATTGGTACCGGACACCCGGGCAACAAAGGAGTCGAAGATGACCTACCTAAGTTCCTATCCAACACATTGGTCGGAATTGCAACTGAAACGGAGAGGACTGAATCAAGGTTTATAGCTAGGTGGCGCCAGCATTTTGACTCCAAGCGTTATTTTCGCTTCAATGTCGAACATGGACTCCGAGATGTTCACCTAGCCGAATACAAGGAGAAAGGCAAAATTGATGCTGCCACAGACAGTTATCTAAATCACCAGGCTCAAGAATTTCGGGTTCGAGATTGCGTTCTCAATCTGAAGCAGAAGCAGTGTATGTGCCTCTAGAACTTCACATGATGAAAGAAGTTGATTTGTAACTAATGCGTCCCAGGCAAAGCTGAGAGTATTGTTGCGAACGCCATCCATGTGAGAGCACTCGTCTCCTTATCTAGTCTGTTCTAACACGCGTACGTAGGGACATCTTTCGAATCTGGTACGTCGTGAAACAAGCATGACGATCACTTCTCATGCAAACCTGGCTGGACCCAAAGAATCATGCATATCCAACCTTTCTCAAGACGAGATTGAATGTAAACAAAGGCTATACATAAAGTACGACTCTCACAAGTTGGTCAATGACCTGCGAATCGATGGAACTTGCCTTTGGTTTTTCTGTTGCGAAAAGTACAGAACTTGGTTGAAGTCGGCATCATCTAGCCTTCTGTGGGTGTCCGGAGGTCCTGGCTGCGGAAAATCTGTGCTGTGCTCGTTTCTCATTGATGAGTTGCGGAGAGAATTTTCCCAGACTTCTTCATCTCCAACCATATGTTTCTTTTTCTTCAAGGACGGTATTGAAGATCAAGATAACGCCGTCTCTTTCCTTCGCGCAATCCTACATCAACTATTCTCCGCGAAACCAAGGCTTATCAGGCATGCTCTCCAAGAAGTAAAATCTAAGAACTGGACAGTACTAGACGAGTTCTGGAGTCTCTGGAAGATCTTGACTCTAGCTTGCCTGGACCCTAGCTGCGGACAGATTATCTGTGCCATTGACGGACTAGACGAATGTGAAGACGCATCTCAGAAATTGTTAACGAAGTCACTTGTCGGACTGTTTTCGAAAACGCCATCTAAAGAGCCAGGTCAGCCAGTCCTCAAGTTCATTGTTCCAAGCCGCCCAAACCGCTCTGTTGAAGATGGGTTCCATCAGGCCCATAATTTTCAACTCGTCAGGCTGAGAGTTGAGGACGACATTGACACTGTCAGCGACGATATCGTTTTAGTTGTTAAAGAAAGATTGAGACATATAGCCTCTCTGCGACAAACCTCTTGGCCACTGGCCGACCTGGAGCGGCAACTTATCGATAACGCCGATAGGACATTTCTTTGGGTGAAGCTAGTCCTAGACATGCTTGAGGAAGCCAACGAGGTATCGGAGGAATCCTTCAACGACGTCCTCACCACGTTACCAGCTGGCTTGGACGAAGCATACAGCCGAATACTCAACAAGAATGTGAAGAACCAGTCAGATCGTAACAATGTCATGAAAATGCTACAAATCATTGTCACGGCAAAGAGGCCTCTCAATCTCAAGGAACTTAGCATTGCGTGGAAGATTCAGCCAACAGACACATCAATGACTGGGCTCGACATTCGTCTCAAGTCCTTCAACGTCGAACAAACGCTGAGGGCAATGTGTGGCTCCTTTGTACGGGTAATTGCATCGAGGGTGCACCTCGCTCACCAGACTGCCAGAGAGTTTCTGTTCAAATCAGTCGATGGTATTGATGGTTTTGACAGGGGGGCTTGGAAACACTGCTTGGATCCTGTTCATTCCGATATTGTTCTCGCTGAGATCTGTGTCTGGTATCTCGCGTATGGGACATTTGAGAAGCTCACTCCAGTCTCCGAGGAACGACACGATGAGAGGACTCGACGCATTGATCAATACAAAGAAGCGTATGAATTTCTGGACTATGCTGCTAGAAATTGGGCGACTCACTTCAGAGAAGGTGAAAGTTGTGCCGAACCGAGTTTAGTGCAAAAAGCCCGTCAGCTGTGCAACCCCCGTTCGGAAAGATTCCGGACATGGTTCCAAGTTTACTGGTCGTTGACGTCCCAGCTAGGCGACTGCCCCTTGGAGTTGACACCTCTTGCAGCAGCGTCATTTTTTGGCCAGCGATCCGTGCTCCAACTTCTTCCAGAACACGCGAAGGATGTTAACGTTGAGGATTTGCATGGACGAACTCCGTTATATTGGGTGGCTGAGTTTGGTCATGTTGATGTTGCCCAGATCTTGATTAGCCAGGGCGCCGATGTCACACACAAACAGGCATGGGATTCATCAACACCCTTGCACCGAGCAGCATGGTTTGGTTGGGCGAACATCCTTCAGCTGATGGTTAATACTGGGGTCGATCTAGATACGGAAGAAGATGACGGTGCAACACCCTTACAGGTTGCAGCACAAGAAGGCCGAGAAGCAGTTGTTCGTCTACTCCTTGAGAATCACGCTAACGCCAACGCCTTTAACGGCGAGTCGCCATTACATCACGCCGCGGAGAGGGGATCACTCTCTATCGCTAGGTTGCTTATTGACTATGGAGCCGATATGAACACACTGGATTCGTTCGGACTCACCCCATTGCACAGAGCGGCATCTCAGGGGCATGTGGAATTGATTAAGTTCCTCCTGGATGAGGGAGCCGATGTTAATACTGAGGGTACGCCCGCGGAATGCCATTACATCAGAGATCCCGATTACCTGGGAGGTACACCATTACACGAGGCGGCTAAGGCGGGCAATTTAGAAGTACTTCGACTTTTGATGGATCGAGGAGCCCAACTTGATGCTAGAAACATCCGTGGCGAAAGTATTCTCGACAGAGCGATTGCTGAGGGTCATGAAACTATGGCAGATATTCTACTAGACAAGTATTCGAACTTCCCCCCAGGACACTCAGTCTGGAGCACCGCCCTTCAGGCAGCGATACTCTCAAGATCGGAACGCTACTTCAATCATCTCATCCAGGTTGGGGCAAATATGAATGCATCGGGAGGGAGATACGGGAGTGCTCTGGGAGCTGCTGTAAGAACAAGTGACAAGAATATTGTCATTAAGCTCTTAGACATGGGCGCCAATCCGAACGTCAGTAGCCATTGCTCGGCGCTACAGGCGGCTGCTGAGATTGGCAACGAAGAATTGGTGCGGATACTTATAGATCATGGCGCGGAATTAAACTCCAGCCCAAAGGAATGCTCCAGTGCCTTACAGGCTGCGTGTTCCACGGGCAACGAAAGCATCGTCGCAGTCTTGCTCGAACGCGGGGCCAATCCTAATTAGGGTTTGCAATGGGTACCCAATGGGTACCCACGGACTACCCACGACCGTGGGTGGGTACCCGTGGGTGGTCTTGGCGTTTTTGCAAAAATACCCATGAC
>QJOA01000792.1:3766-27250 GCA_004155915.1 Monosporascus sp. CRB-9-2 | reverse complement strand
GCCCCGTTGCGGAACACCACTGACGAGGTATGAGTCCCTTAATGAGAATCGAACCTTCCCGCTGGCCTACGCCCCGTCGCGCTGCTTGCCGTTTTTTTTGTTCAATCATGATAAGGCATCCATCTCGGACTTTCTTGGCGATCGAACAGAAAGGACCTTTTTCTTTTTCTTTTTGCCCGTGCTATACGAACACGATTTGCTTGGGATAATGGAACTCATTGGAAAGGACTATCATTTAAGCTCGGGCTTGGGGATTGTAGTAGTCGTACGGAGTAGGAATCATCCTAACAACAGATTTGACAGGATAACCCCACTGTTAAGATAATATTAGGGAGTCTTCGCTGTGGGAGTGCTAAACGAGCCGGTAGGTGCAGGGCATCGGTTTTATGCCGTTTTGGGAAGCCGATATTAGGAGGAGACTGCCACGCTCAGCCAGCAACCAATTACAGGTCCAGGTTTGGTTTCAGTCAGCCAGCCGTCACTATGCGCCCATAGAGCTGATTTTAGTGTAGCCCATGACAAGGATGGTACCACAACAAGGCATTTTTCGTGTTTTCCTGTTAGGAAACGTATGTTATGTATTAAATCTATCTAGGAAAAAGGGTGCTACAGCTCGATCAGCTTCAGCGCTAGGAAACGCCTCCAAGCGCTTAAGGGGGCTTCTACCTTAGATCCCAACTTCCATTCGAGAGCTGAAGACCTGCTCTACCGTCGTGTGACGACCTGGGCCGCCACGGCCACTCATGAAACAAGGAAGGCAGGCACGGAGAGCAGAATGACAAAGAGGCGTCTGGTGTCATGGGCCAAAACTCCATTGAGAGGCGGGACAGACGTGCCAGCTGTTATCAGGTGTACGCGGGAAGTAGAGTTCATCAGCCCCGCGGCGTCACCATCGCCGGACCTACCACAGCTATTACTTAAGGCTATCGTGTCAGGTCCGCTGTTGAGATTCGCGGTCGAACAACAGGGTAGATGCCACTATTGCAGAGTGAAAGAGGTGCAGTATGACTCCGGCCTCACTGTGAGGTCCCCGTGAGGTCTTATGAAGGCACGCCAACGACAGGTGAAGGTTAGGGGGTGCCTGTTTGATTCACTAATCGCTAGCCCTCTCTTGGACTTCTGCCCCTTTTTAGTCACTCTCAGCTGCCCACGGTGACCCCGCAGTGGCGTCGTATGTCACCAGACTAATATATGCGGGCTGTAATTGTCAGATAAGTAGCAAGATAAAATCTTGCACATAACACTTATAAAAGCTTATCGCAAATGATCTTTTGGTGCAGAGGTTACGCGACAGTAATAGCTCCGGTAGGCAGAGGTCGAAGCAAAGCAATCCCCGCCACGAAGCACTCCAGTGGAGTGGATTGACGTCCATCTACCACCATACTAAAGTATATGGATAAAATTGGCCATTTTTCCATATAGATAGACATTAATGGATATATATATAAACGACTGTAAATATCTTGAAAAACGTCTTTAATATTCGAAATATATATATATTTATTAACTTTAAAATAAATTGTTTTCTATAACGTTTTATATAAGCTCGCGAGCTAAACAAGCTTTTTAGCAGTTTTTTGGTACCTTATAAGAACAAATTTAAATAACTTAATAATAATATATCGTATTAATTTAAATTAATTGGATTTTTTTGGCTAAACATATTTATAACTTTTATATAATATGCGTATTATGTTTAGACTTGCCGTAAACGCTATATTTTCGTTTTTTAGTTTTAATCATTTTATGATAACTATTTTTTATTATTATTAACTGCATTTTTTTACCACTTTTTCCATTTTAGGTTTAAAAAGCGTTATTTTTAATATATAATAAATTCCTTTTCTTTTTTAAAAAAAGCCTTATTTTCAGTTTTTCGACGTTTATTTAAAATATAGTTCGTTTTAGGTAATTAAACGTGTTTTTTTCGATAAAAAGCGGCTTTATATAATAATAATATATCACTTTTTATTATAAAATCAGCCGATTTAAATATTTTTGTTAGTAGATTATTTTAATAATTTTCGAACTTTTTTTTACAAATATTGTCTTGATTTTATTATTTTACCGTTATTTCTAGAGATTTTCGCGAGGAGTAAAGTAAAACCGGCGAAAGTTAGGGGGAAAACGATCGGCATAGGCATAATTGGAAAATTTTATATTTCGGAAAAAACGCTACTAAGATTAAATAAAATAAAGTTAATTTTCGTAAATCCATATTTAATATTATCGGACGTTATAATAACTTAAAACGCATTGTAAAAGCCGGCAAAAAAACCTTTTTAGTAATAAAAATATAATAACGTTTTATTAAGCTTTCGATATACTGTAAATAAACGTATTTTAAAATAAAAAAATAAGACACGTTAAAAGATTAAAAGCGATATAAAAAATATATGAATATATAAAGCGTAATAATATTATAATCTACATAATATTTTTCAAATTTATCGAATAATAAATTTTATAGCCATTATAAATAAAGAAACGTTTTAAATTTTTTATACGTATTCGGATATATTTGCTAAAATATTAGATTTATTCGAAATTTTATTTATTTATTATTTAGTTATTACTATTTTATACGGTTTTTTAGTAAGTTATCAATAATAAAGTATTACGGTATTAAAACTAAAAAAAAATTCGATATAATAATAAATAAAGGTATACTTTAACTTTAAATTTTATGTTCTATTTTTTATAATACTTTTTTAAGTTATTTGTATTTTCTAATATTAATAATTATTATATTTACTATTATAAAAAATCCATTAAAAATTTAATTTCGTTTACGTTATAATTATTCTTTTTACGATATTATATTTCGTCAGTATAAGTCGAAAAAATTTAAATTATTTACGAAGTATTTTTAGATTTTTATATAAAATTCGTTAATAATTGATTTTCAGATTTAAACGTGTTTAAAAAAAGATTTACTGTTTAATAAAGTTTAATCCTTAATTATTTTAAGGTATTTATAACGTATTAAATTAATAATATATTAATTATTATTTTAACGTATTAAAGTCTCTTAAAAATGTTTATATATTTAAGTTAATATATTTTTCGATTATAAAATTCTTTTTCGTTCGGCGTTAATTTTCGTAATTAAAAGATAATGTCGGTCCGGACGTATCGACCGTAATATTAAACTTGTAAAGTAAATTCGGAGATAGTATATATAAAATAGAACTTTTTAAAAATTAATTTTCGTTTTCGTTTTTTAAACTAAATAATTAAGTTTATTTTAAAAGATTTTTTATAAACTTCTTTATGCTATTAATATTAAGAAATTAATAATTAAAATTGGGGAATTAAAATATTAACAAAAACGATTCGTAAGCTTATTTAGTTCGCGAGCTTATATGGTACGTTAATAAATAACATAGTTTTTTGATCGTTAAATATTGTATTTATTAATACGGCATTAATTTAATTCGTTATTTACTATAATATTTTATTTTAAATTCTATCCGAAATTTTAAATAATATATTAAAAATATTAGTTATTATAATTATATATTATAAATATAGCATTTAATATATTACGATTATTATAATATTTAACTTGTTACTAATTCGTTATTTCTTTTATTTGTAATTAAAAAGTGCTTATATTTTATATAATATTAATATAAGATCGTAATTATTTAAAATATTATTATAACTTATTATAATAACGTTTAGTTTTATTTTTAATGAAATAAATATTTTCCACTCGGAATAACTTTTGTATATAAACGTATTCTTTAATTATAACGTCTCACACGAGCTTGCGAGCCGGCTCTTAGCATCTTATAACAACAAATTCGAATTACTTAACCATAATATATCACATCAATCCCAATTAATCGAATACTTTTTTGCTAACAGTATTTACAGCTTCTTTACAAGTATCTATATTATATTAAGGCCTATTACGGACGCCAAATTACCATTTTTTTTTAAGCCAACCGTAACCGACTAACTTTAGCAGCTATTTATAATAAATTTTTACTATGACCTTTTTACTGGCTTAAACAACTTGTTTATTCTATATAACAAGTATTTGTAAGGCAGGTTTCTTAATAAATGATGATTTATTAAGAGTCTCGGTCTCCTAAGTAGGAAATCCGTAAAACTAAGTAACTAATATTAACAAGTAAACAAACGTTATAAGTATCTTATAAAGATAAGATAAGAAAGGTACTAGGTAACATATTACCAAAAGACCTAAATCCTTTTTATTATTTACCTTTTTACGAAAAATCTTTTTTAAAACGTTTACGTTTTATTTTAAAAGGTATCAATATTTTTTATCAAAAGTTTCCCGGAATATTAAGGTAAACATACAATAAAAATAAAGAAATTATAAAAAATAAAAATTATTAAAAGTTTCCCGGAATATTAGGGTAAACATATTATAAAAAATAAAATAAATTATTAAATAAAGTACGATATTACCGAAACTGCCGAAAATAAAAAAAATTTATTTAACTTTTTCGTCGTTTACGTACGTTAAAACCAGTTTTTTTGGCCGGGGTTATTTTTTTTTATTCTACGAAGTGCTTTTTAATATAAGGGGGCGTAAACGAAAAAAAGGCAACCGCGGGTTTTTTTAAGGAACTACGTATAAAGTCCGGAACGGACGTACTATTAATCGTAATTAAAAGTTTTTTATTTTCCGAAAAAACTTTTCGCTTCGGTACCGGCGTAATCGGTAACGGAAAAAAAGCCGGCGTCGCGAAAGCTTACGCGGAAACGGGAATCGTGGCACTTTATACCGCGCGTAAAACTTCGGTACCCGTAAAAACGGGAGAAATTTGGTACGTAAAAATAAATAAGCTTTAACTATACGCTAAAACAGGGTTTATTGCTGCTTACGGTAAAGCCGCAAATATTCGAAAATTTCCTAATTTTAATTACGGAATATTAAGTTCTGGCTGTCCAAAGTTAAGTATAAAAGTTCCGAAACGTATTTATTAGTAAAATATCGACGGAAAGGCCAATTTCGTAAAAAAGTTTCCAAAAAATACGTTATTCGAAATATTTTAATTGGGTTATATATATTAGGTAAAAATTTGCATATTTTTTTTAACTTAGTTTGTAGCCTGCGTAATAATTTTTTTACGTAAAGTTATTTCCAAGGTTGTAATATATTTTTAAAAATTGGTTTTAAATTACGCATTTCCGTTATCGGAATTTAAAAAATCGCGGAATATATTGGTAACGGTTACGTAAAAATTCGAAGCCGTAAATTGTTTAGGAAAGGGAATAAGCGTTTTAAGTAAGAAAGTTTGTACCGGAAATATACGAAAAGCCTTTTACATTATAACTAAAAGGCGGGTAATTAATCGGGGCTAAGTAATTCCGAACGCTTTATCCGATATTATTCCCGAACGGCGTACGGGTCGTAAAGTTAATTTCGTAAAACTGTTAAAATTTAATAAACCTTTTTTTACCGAAAACGGGCTTTAAAGCCGTATATAAAATATTAAAAACGGGAAAAACTTTAAATTATAAAACGTTTTAAGTTTTTAGGTTAACGAAAAAGTTTCGGGTTTTTTCGTCGAGTTCGTTAATATTAAATTTGCCGTTAAAAAAATAGGTATTTCGTTAGGGCCCGGTTCGGGATTTCCGAATACGAATACGTTTTTTTAAAAAACGTTATTAGTATTTACAAAAATAAGGTCCGAAAATTTCGATACTTTTTTATTAGGAACCGTACCATAATTCGTAATAAATATATTAATATTAACGTTTTCGTTCTATACGTATTAAATTTTAATTTTTTTCGTTATTCGCACTTTTTCGGCGTTTTGGCGTTTAATTTTTATTAATTATTTTTTAATTTTAAAGACGGGGGAAACGTACTTAAAATTTTGCTTTTTAATAAATCCGTCCGCCAAATTCGAAAAATATTACTGCCAAAATGGTAAAAAATCGTTAAAATCGGGAAAAGTGTACCAATTTAAATCGCAAAAACGTATTAGATATAATATAAAGGGCGAAAAGGTTCCGAATCCTATTTAGGCATTACCGTAAATTCTAACAGTTTTTACGAACTTTTTTTAGGATAAAGTAATAGCAGTAATAATTTTAGTTATATTATATAACGTTTAAACGCGTATAATATGGATATTTTATAAGGTTTTACGTAAAATAAGGTATAATATCGATTCGGATAATTCGATATACGGCCGAATCGTAACCAGATACTGGATAATTTCCTTTACGTTAAATCGGAACGGGTAATCCCGTAAGATAATTATCCAAAAATCGGGTACGTTATCGATATTCGCTAAAAAATCGTAATTAAACTTTTTTATTATAAAGTTGTTACTTTAAATTCGTCCGTTTTTCGGGATATTTGCTACAAATCTTTTAAAAAAAAAAGAAATTGCCAGAATTTTTACGATTTCGGTTTAAAGTGTTACGTTATTACGGTAAATATCGTTTTTTTCGGTCGTAATTTCGATTTTTCGTTTCCATAAAAAATTCTTTTTAAAAACGTTAAACAATTCGGTTTTTCGTTACTTATTTATTTTCGTTTTCGATTATTTCCGTAAAAATAAGTTAAGTAAAATACGATTTTTTAAAAAAATAAAAAAAAAAATTTATCGAACGGAAAAGTTTGAAATATAAATAAAAAGGTTCGAAAATCTGGTTGCAAAAAGTGATTTTAAAATATTGTAATATTCTGAATAAAATAGGCCTATAACAAAAATTATATATATCCTAAAAAAAGGTAAAATTTCGTAAACGGGTTAACCGGGGGGTTTTCCGGGTAATCTTATTATAATATTTATTTTGGGTATAATATTTATAAATTTTTAATCGTTATCGTTTTCCGTATTCGGCATTTTTTAAAGTTCGGGATCTTTTTTTATTTTTAATTCGTTTTTTTTTATTAAATACTTTTTATCGAAATCGTTTATTAATTCCGCGGCGTTTTTTATTAATATAAGCTTAAGGTATTATTTATTGTTTTTAACGTTATATTCTTTTTATCGGATAAAATATTTCAGTAATAGGCGATTACCGATTTTCGAAATTCGACGTTAAAAAAATCGGTTAATTTCGTAAGATACCTATTTGCCGTTATTACCTTCGACGAAAATACGGCCGGGTTAAGATTAACGTTTTTTTTAAAGGTTTTTTATTTTGAAAACTGGAAATAAATAAACCACGTTTATAATACGGTAAACTTTTTATTACCGGGGGAAATTTAATTCGTACGTTAGTTCTTTATTTTCTTAATAACCGTAAAGGAACCGGTACGTTATTAGGAATACTTACGAAAAGGCTTATTAGGGAAATAATAGCTATAATAAAGACGTAAATATACTTTTTATCCGACGTTAAACTGTATAAGGTTCCGGCTTTTATCGTAACGTATTTTAAAATCCGTAGCAGCAAAGTCGATAATTAATTAAACCTTTTTCTGGTATAATTTGCGGAACGTTTCGTAATCCGGAAAAAGCTTAAGGATTTTAAAAATTAATAAAGGTATTTTTGGCTTAAAGCCGTATATTATTTCGTTAAACGATTTTTTAAAAGTAAAATATTTTATATTATTTAAATTATATTAAAAGGTCGGTAAAATATTTATTTAAAGGATATCGGAAATTGTTATATAATATCGAATAATTATCTTAACATTTTAATTACGTTTTTCGGATAATTTATTTATTTATAAATAATATGCCGTTATTATGGCTAATTACGTTTCCGAACGTAAAAGTAACGACTATTAAACGTTGTTAAAGAATTTTGGATTACGGTTATTAATATATCGTACGGGGATACCTTAATTTAATGTCGTAAAAGCCAGAAAAATTAATCCTACCTAATTTTCGGCTATATACGTAATATGTTTAAGTAACAGGATACCGCGCTTATTAAATTTGCAAATAATCGTAAATAACGTATCTAATAACGGAAAGCTAGGAAGGCGCTATATATAATTTTCCGAAAAAACTAGGTACAAAGCGACGATAAAGTCCTATGCTATTATATAAAAAGGTTAAAAAAAAGACTTTATAAGCTTTAATTCGCTAAATTTTTTTTGGCAATTTATTAAATTTTTAAAATATTTAAGGTACGTTTTCGTCCATTTTTATAAACGTCGTATAACATTAAAGATAAAAATATAGTTAAGGTTATAAATTATCTTATTTATTCCAAAATAATACTTTTTATTATATATTATTTCGAAAACGTTCCGGACGTAAAAGTCCGGTATATAAAGGCGTCGTACTTTTATACGGTTTGTATTATATAGGAATCCGTCGTCCTAAAGTACGAATTTAAAAAATTTGGTTAAAAGGCCGCCGGTTTTTCTTTTCTGCAATTTCGTAAAAACTTTAAACTATTTCGTATTAATTTTATAATTTTCGATAATTTTTTTTTTAAATATAGGATTTATAAAAACTTTGGTCGCCGTTATATAACCGAAATCGTTAAGCAAATCCTTTAATTAACCTTTCGTTTTTTTTTAAACCTTTTTTATATTTTTAAAAATTGGTATTATAAGGAAACGGAATAAGGCGTTAGGTATAAAATTTATACGACCAAGGATATAACGGATATTTAATTTAAATTACGATAAATAGGCCGACGCCGTAATAAATTTTACGTTTATCTTAATTAAATCCTATAATTTTAGGTTCGTTTAATTAATTATTCCTTTTATAATTTTGTAATTTATCAGGATAATAACCGGCAAAAAACAAAATTATAAACGGACCTGCAAATTACGGTAAATTTAAATAAAATAAGAAATTTTTAACTTTATTGCTTAATAACGTTTTTCGGCCCGGGTAAGAATTTTGTTAAAAAATATAATCGGTTAAATAACGTTTATAAAAATATAAACGTTATTTTATTCGTTAATGTTAAAATAAAAGATTATAACGTTATAACCTTTTTCCCGAAAAATATTTAATTTAATAAAAGTATAACGGAACGGTATTTAGTAAATAAGGTAAATCGTTTTTATTAAATCGTTTTAAATTATTTGGAAATTTTTAAGTTTTTTTTCGGTAAAGTCGAAACGTTTGCCTAATATTTAATTTCTGCGGCTAATAGCTATAAAAGGGATAATTTTTGTTTTACGACTTTTTATAAATATATCCATTTTACGTTTTTATAAAAACTTAAGTTTTTGCTAATATTAAGGGATAAATTTGCGTAAAAAGTTAATTATACCGCTATATTTTTCTAACGTTTTAAAATTATTTGAAAATCGTAATTTCCCGATTGTTAATAGGCGGTTTTTAATAATGGATATACCGAAGCCGTTAATTAGGAAACTTAATAAAATAATAGCCGGGTATTTAAAAAATATTTTTTTGGTTAATAAGGTTAAGTTTATTTTTTCGAAATAACCGAGAATTTTATATAAATAAATAACGTATTCGTTAATTATATCGCTCGTTATAATAACGTCGTCGATAAATGCTTTAACGTACGTTTTAAATTGCCGGAAAGTTTTATCTATAAATCGTTAAACGTACGTTAAGTTATTTTTAAAATTTATTAAAACGACGTTAAATATTTTTAACCCGCGTAAAAAAATAATAATTATGCGGTTTTTATAATTAGGTTAAATAAAAAGTTAATAAAAAAAATTAAAAACGTCGATTATAAATAAATATCGTTTAAAACGCATTTTATTAATTATATTATTTTAAAACGGTAATAAGTATACGTCGGGAATTATTATTTTATTAAATAGGCGTAAGTCGATAATAACCTTACTTTTACGTTTGCATATAATATTAAGCTTTTTTCGCGAAAATAATTAAAATTGGATACGGTCGGTATTACGTATTTTTTTTCGGATATTTTAAAAAGTTTGGTTTAATAAAATTTTTTATACGATAAATAATAAACAAACGAACAAAGTAAAAAATTTTATATTTTCGAATTTTTTTTTTCGTATATCGGGTTTAATATTTCGTTTATTACCTTTCTTTTTTCGACGTTTAATAAATAAGGTTTAACGGGCTTAATTTGGTACTATTATCCTTTAACGAAATCGATCCGTATTTTGTTTTCGTTTGGCATATCGATAATACTTTTTTTTTTTCTAAAACGAAAGATTTTCGGTATATTTTTTAATTTTTTAGGCTAGCTTAAGGTTTTGGTTGCATACGTATACGCCGTAAAAAGTTTTAATTTCCGGGATATTTATTAACCGAATGGCCTTAAAAAAAGATGGCCTTTTTTCCGGGTATAATTTATTTCGAACGGCGGTTTAAACGTTTTCGGGCGTTAATTTTTGGGAAAAAAAAACATTAAAAATTTCGTTAAAGATATTTATTTCGGTTAATAATTAAAAATTATCTTTAGGTTTAAGGATATTATCGGCGTTACTGTCGTAAACGGCTGTAACTATTTGCAGCATAAACGTCTTTTCCTATTATACGGTTACGTAATTATTTTTTTTAAAGTTCCGGATTTTGCCGAAACGTATATTTCTTTTTATACGAACGGGTTTATCCGTTTCGTTTAAAAACGGTATTACTTTTTCCGTCGTAACTAACGTTACGGCGTTTATAATCCCGTAATAAATAATTTTAAACAGGTAAATTTTTTTATAACCCAAATTATTAACGTCCGGCAAGTTAATATACTTTACCGGGATCGTAATATAGTTTTAAAAGGTACCAGTACGTTATTTTTCGCCAAAACCCGTCGAAACGTTAACTTACGTTTACGGTAAATTTTTATAAAGGTTTCGAAACTTTCGCAAAATATTATCTTTATTCGTGATTTTAAATAATTAATAATAATTTTATATTAATATAAAAATTTTATATCTAACAAAAAATTAGGCCTAAGTTTTTACGTTATTTATACTAATATTTCGAAAATATCCGTTTTCGGAAAGCTAAATATTTTTCCTGGTATATATATACGGAAGTTAATTTTTTCGGTAAGCACCATAATTTTACCGATTCCGCGAACGTAAACTTCGGGATATATTATATATTTGCGTTAAAGGCGAACTTAAAAATCCAAAATTTGGCGGTTATAATATTCGTATAGTTAATATTAAGATAAATTATAATAAGTTTTATAATTTTCTCCAGAAAAACGTACATTATATAATAATTATATTTAAAAATATTACTTTTAAGGTTTAAATTAAAAAAAAGTTTCGCGATAATTATGTTAAAAATTTTATCGACCATAAAATTATTTTCGGCGTCGGGTTTCGTTTAAACGTTTACAGCGCTATCGGAAATATCCAGCACTTACGGTTTTTGTCGGGTATAAATCTGGGTAATATTATGGACAAAAAAAACAAAACGTAAATTAAAAATTTCGGAATAATAACGATAAATTAACGTTTTTAAAACTTTTTTATTAAGCTTTTTTTTATGCTGCCGTATAGCAAAGTTACTGGGGGATACGTAATAATTAAACTAAATTTTATTATCGAGATTCTTTTATTCCTTTTTTATATATATTTTATTTTAACCTTTTTTTGTTACTTTTTTAATTATTAAGTAACCGTTTTGGCGTATTTATGCTACGTTTACTTTTAAGTTTAAATTATTTACGTTTAAAAATACCTTATTTTTAATACCGTTTTAGCTATTACCGTTTTTATAAGGTTTAATCTATTTTTGCTAAATACGTTTAAAAAGGCGGAAACTTTTACGAAAGCGGTAACCGTTTCGGTTATTACCGTAACCTTATCCGTCCCGGTTACTACGGGAACGGAATAAAAAACGGCCTGGCTTTTTTTCGCGTTTTTTAAATATTATCCGGTCCGAATTACGGAATTTTAAATATCCGCCACGACCGCGGTATTTATAAGGAAATCCGGGTTTATAAAAAGGTCCGGCATTATTACGTCCTTAATAAAAGTTTTAGGATTAAAGCTGTAATTTTTTAAACTTTTAAACCTAGGCAGCGTAAGTATTAATAGTAATAAAATTTTATTTTTAGGATATAGCAATAATCTTTAAAGGGCGACCGGCGACAAGGGCCTGGATAATGGCGTTAGGACGGGATAAAAAGGGGTTAAATCGAAAGTCCGAAACGTTTTAAACCGTTTTACGGTACGTTTAAATTTTCTTTTCGATATAAATAAGTTATTCGTTAAGCTTTAAACTAGTTACGGGCTTAGTAATATAAATATGCAGCTTAAAATAAATCGAGTTTTAAATTTATAACATTTATTAAAAAGTCGTAATAAAATTTACAACTTTATATATACGTACGATACCTATAAACCAAATTTAAAATAAAATACCTTAACGGATGCTTTCTTTTATGTATTAACTTTAAGTATTAATAAAATATTTAAAGGTATCGCCGGGGTTAGGCTTAAATTTATTTATAATTTTAACGAAGATTAGATTTAAGTTTTAATATATAACTTGCTTAGTAAAAAAGTTAACTTATAAGGTGTATTAAAATTAAGCTTAATTTTTTAAAAGTTATAAAAAGTTTTTTATAATAATCTTTTTTTTAGTATTATTTTTAACCGCTTTTCGAACGGCCTTTTCGAAAAGATATATATTACGCCAGTAAATATTTACTTTAAT
This sequence comes from Monosporascus sp. CRB-9-2, assembly GCA_004155915.1. NCBI lineage: Eukaryota > Fungi > Ascomycota > Sordariomycetes > Xylariales > Monosporascus > Monosporascus sp. CRB-9-2. Next base: position 14,705 of record QJOA01000792.1, on the reverse strand, counting down.
AATTGCAAAATTTCCCGTACCGTAAAAAACGTTAAGATTGGGTTAAAAATAATTTATATTAATAAGCTTTTAATTATACGTAAATTTTTTATAACTTTAATTTTTGGCCAGGTTTTTAATAACTTTATTAAAAGCTTTAATAATAAAGGCTAACGAAATAACGGCTGCCATTTTGGTTATACGTTTTACGGCGTCGTTATTTATATTATTTTCGGGGTCGTTTTTTATATTTTTTAAATATTTAAATTTTCTAAAAAAAAAAAAAAAAAACGGAATAAGTTCGAATATAATTATTTTTTTTAGGAAGGTTATAAAAAGAAGCTTAAGGAAAAAAGCCGACCAAATCCCGTATCGTAAAATATCGTTTATTTAAAAAAGGATTATTCGTAACTTAAAAAGACGGTACGGATTTTATTTATAATTAAAAGGAAATTAAGGTTATTTATAAAACGGTTAACGATATTTTAAAAATTTTCGTTTTCGATATATTAACGAATTTAATTATATAAAGAAGAAATTTATAACGTAGGAATATAATTAAAGCAAACCGTTAAGGGAAAATAATTTAATTTAAATCGTTAAACGATTTTGCCGAAACGTATTATTTTCGGAACATCCGGCGAAATAGATAAATTATTTAAAGGAATATAAAAAGAAAAATCTTTATTAATCGGGGGCGGTATAAAGGTATTTCCAGTAAAAGGTAAAATGTTTAATTTTACGGAATCGTTTCGTTATTTTTTAAAAATTAAAAATCGTTTTGGAAAAACTTAATATTACGTATCCTGTAATATTTTGATATTTAATAATTAAAGGTATACGTTTATACGCAAAATAAATAACTTTATCGTTAACGTATTTATTATTTAAACTTAAAAATAACGAATCGGTTTAATACTTTAAAACCTTACGGTTTTACGTAAAATATCTTTAACGGTTAAATATAATTACGTTTAATTTCTTAAAGCGGCAAAAAAAGTATTAAATCGTTTAATAATATCTTGGTTTAACTTTTAGACTTAAAAAATAACGTTATGTTCGTATAAAAAAGCTTAGTTATAATAGCAATTTTTGCATTTTTTATAATTAAAAGGGGTACCAGTAAGTTCGTTTAACGATATGGATATATGGAAATTTAAAACAAAAACTTAAATGTATTTTAGGTTATGGTAACGTATCGAAATAATACGATTAATACGATAAAGTTTCGGAAAGGGTTTCGGGAAAAAGAAATTTGCGGTACGAGCTGAAAAGTATTAAATGTAAGCAAATGGTAAACAATCTTATTTTGGATCGTAAATTTATCGGCTAACGAATAGGAAATTTAAAAACTTTATTTCGTATCGAATTTTAAAAGATTCGAGCAAACGGGTTAAAAAAAAGAAATAGCAAGGATAAGGTATTAACGTAACGGCGTAAGTTTTTTAGTCTGTAAATTTTTAAGAAAATGCTATTAATTATAAGGCAGGTTTTTTAGTAAATAATAATTTATTAAAAATCTCGGTTTTTTAGGTAAAAAACCCGTAAAACTAAGTAATTAATGCTAGCAAGTAAATAAACGTCATAAGTATCTTATAAAGATGAGATAAGGAAGGTACTAGGTGGCACACCACCAAGAGACCTGGATCCTTCCTGTCAGTATTTATCTTCTTTAAAACGTTTATTTTAATCGTATAATTACGTAAATCTTAAGTTATTATAAACTTAAGTCCGATACGCTTTATTACTCGCCCCACAAAATATCCCGTAACGTCCTCTAACGCGCTCCCTAACGCGGCCCCCAATACGCCTTCCAATACGTTCTATAACGCGTTTTCCGACGGGTTTTACAGCATAATTTTTCAACGATCGAGGTCGGACAGGAAATGCTCGCGTATATAAGTTAAGAATTAAGCTAATAATCGTTTTCTCGTCGATCGGCTGTAATTTTAACGAATTAAAGGTAACATAAACTTGGATACGTTAAATGTTAATCGGTTACAGGCGGATTAAAAGGAGAAAATAATAATATAACGACTGTAATAAAGCGTAATATAATATATATACTTAAGGAAAAACTGTAAATATAATTAGCAAAAAAGGTTCGATTAATTGAAATTAATTTAATATATTATAGTTAAATTATTTAAATATATTACTAGAAAGTGCTAAAAAACGGCTCGCGAGCTTATTTAGCTCGAAAGCTTATATGGGGCGTTATATCTTTTACTTAATTAAAAATGTATTAAATTTATTTCAAATAAGTGATGTAATTTTTTTAAACTATGATCGATACGTAAAAAAAAACCTAATAATAATAATGTTTATTAATTCTTTTTAAATTTAATAAACTATTCGTTGAACTTTAATTAAAACAAAATATAATTCTATATTACAAATTAAAAGCATCTTTATTATATATTTAAACCCTTTTTTTATGTTAAAAAAATTAAATTTAAGATGTCTTGTATATTACGGCCAAATATATTTTTTATTATCGAATATAAATTTTAGTATAAAAGGTTTTATGGAGAATATTTATAAATTTATTGTTATTATTTATCGATTTAACATATTTAGAAATATTCTTTTAAATCATTTAAACGGATTCAATTTTTATTTTTATTAATATACGGGTTCGAAGATACAGATTATTTAATATAATGTTTAATAACGTAATGTATTAAAACTTGTAATTTTATATAATTCGCCGACCGTTTACTTTATATTTCATTTTTATTATTTTAAGTTCTAAATATAAAATACGAATAAAACATAGAATATATAAAAGATTTTCAATTTTACGGTAAATAATGTTAAAAATAGCGATATATAGCGCTTACAAAAACGTATATACATGAATTTCTATAATAAAAATAACTTATTACTTTTATACGAAAATATTCTTTTTCGAAAAAAAGTTCTTTAATTACGGAAAACGAACTATATTTTAAGCAAACGTCGTAAAATTAAAAATAAACGTTTTTAAAAAGGAGAAATATTTATTATATAAAAAGAATAAGCTTTTATAATCCAAAAAAGTAATAAATAAATATAGTTAACAATATCTTAAAGGGATCGTCGTAAAAAGGTTAAAATTAAGGAACGGAAATATGGCGTCTACGGCAAGCCCGGATATAATGCGCGTATTTGTAACGAAATTGTAAGTACGTTTAGCGAAAGAAAAAAAGTCCAATTATTTTTAATTAATATAATATATTACTATTATTTATTTAAATTTGCTGTTATATAGTAATAAAAAGTATATATATTGCTTATATATATAGCTCGCTTATGTAGTACGTTATTTATAATTATAAATAATACAGTAAAACGTTCGAAAAATATAATTAAAAAAGGATTTAAAGTATAAAAAATAGAATTATTAACCTTTTTACAAGTAAAAATTTATAAAATAACGGTATATTTATATAATCGAACGTTAAAATGCTTTCTTAACAATTATTATATAAATATTTTTATATTTATTTTACATTTAAAAAATAATTTAATAATTAAAAATTATAAGTTACATTAAATATATTCTAAAACTAATAATTATAAAACGTACGTTATATCTGTAAATACGATTTTTTTTAAAAAGAAATTTAATTATAAAAATTAAATTTCAAAATAAAAAAAGAATATTTCGTTTAATATAATTCAACGAACATTTACCGAGTATAAAACTTCTTAATTAATAAAGTTTATATTATACTGAATATATTTTTCAACGAAAAGAAATATTTATCGGAAATGTTAAGGATTTACCTAACGATTTATTATATATTACCGAAAAGAGTTTAATTATCTTTTTATAAAATTTTAACATATTTATATTTATTCAAATTTTTAATTTATAAAATAAGAAAACCAAGTTTAACGGATTTTTATAAAAATATTAACATAAAAGTGTTAAACGGATACGGCCTTGAACTGTAAACTATTTTAAAGTCGGTATATAATCATAAATTTGATTATTTTTATATTATAATTATTTCCGAATTTGTTCAATTTTAATTTTTTTTTTAATTCTGTTTTTGTTAATAATTATTATTATTTAAAAAAGTTATAAAACGTTAAAAAGAATTAATCCTTTAATTAATTAATTAAATAATAATAAATTTTAACGTTACCGATAATAAAATAAAGTAATGATTTTAAATAAAATATTTGCGTTATTAATTTCGACCAAAAAGAATTCTCGGGTTATAAAATAACGCCGAATAAATTAAAAAGCAACATTTAACGCAAATGAAAAAATTACCTTAATTAGTACGTTAAATAATAAACGAATAATAAAAACGAAATTTACGAATTTTTTAGTAAATTTATTAAATATATTATAAATAAGAATTGTAACAGAAAAAAATTAACTTAATTTAAGAAAATTAAATAAAATATACCTGCAAAATTTATTATTCTCGTTTAACATATATAAAAACTTAAAATTTTCTTTCGGAACAAAAGCTTTTTTGTAAATAAAATTTATTTATTTATAAAACTATTTAAAAATAATTAAGTAATTTAAAATAAATAAGAATAAAGTCCAAAGTTATTAATTATTAAATGATATATAAATATACGTATATAAGTTTAATTTATAAGGATAATTTTAAAAATATAAAATTTACTTTATAATATAAAATAATTAAAAATTAAATCCGTATTTAAAAATAAGTATATATTAGGTTTAATAAATATGTTTTTTAAAATATTTGTAATAATAATTACTTGCTTCGATTTAAAATTTATTAAATATAACGTATTAAACGTTTTCGTTAAACTTAAGATATTATATAATATATTTATTAAAATAGTTTTAACATGTAAAAAAGGAAAAGAAATTCTATATCTATAAAAGGTTTTATACGAATTTCGAAAAATACCATTATTATAACAAAAGGAGTTTATTATTAGGTTAAGAAATTAAGATTAAGCTTTTCTTTTATAAATCATATTATTTTATTAAAAATAAAAGGTTTTGTTTTTCGATAATCTCGTTTTAATTTATCCAAAATATATATATATATATATATTTTATTTACTACTTAATAAAAAATAATTAAAAGTGAACTAAAAGATTTAATTTAAATATTTAACGCAATTATATTAATAAATTCGGTAATTCTATTTTAAAAAAAATATATTTCAAGGTTTATAAAATATATATAAAAAATTAAATAATAAAATATTTACGAATTCGATTAATAAATATTAATAATAAACCGAATTTACTATATACGTAATAACCATTATATAACTTAATTTTATATTCATTTCCTTTCGTTTTTTCGATTTTAATATAGATTTAAGCGATAAATATTACGATACCGTTTAATATTTTTTAAATATTTAGTTTAAACGAAAATATACGTTTTATAATTCGAAAACAAAAATATTTCTATCTTTAAAAACAACGTGTATTTTATTACTAATAATGTTAAATAAAAAACTTATCAATATACGTAATAAAATTATTTAATAAACTAATTAAATGTTAAACGAATAAATAAAATTTAATAATTATTTTTACGATAAAAATAAAATTTTTATTTTTCATTTAAGTTCTGATAAAAAAAATTAGATTATTATTAAATAATTTTAAAATAATTTTATAATATAATAATTAATAAATTATACGTTTTATTAATGCAAGGTCGAATGGGTTCAAGCTTTATTTTCTAGGCTGAGTCAAATACACAGAAAATTATTACACGATGTAATTTGCACGATAGATATTATACCCAGTATCTTCGAACACGATGACTGATTAATAGTTTCACGGTTAGGATAACGTTTTATTAATATTAATATGATTTATTTATAGATCAAGTTTAACTATATTAATATATATAAATATAAATTTTAATAAATAATTATTTAAAATTAAATTAAAATTAGAGACATTTTTATAAATAATATATTACCGGATAAATTAATTAAAGTTTTACCGGTAAAAAGATTTAAAAATTTTATAAAAAAATTTATTAATAAATATAAAAAAAATTCGAAATTAAAAATTTATACAAATTATAATACAAGTTTTTAATAAAATAAGCAATTAATATTTTTAAAAATATTTAACCGTATAAATCTTAATATTCAAAATTTTATAATAAGTTAGCTAATTTCGAAAAAAGCAGTTTAAAAGGGTATGTTAGATATTAGGGGTCCTAAGATAGACAGGACGTTACGGAGATCACCTATGGCTCAGGGTGGGGACTACATCAGCCACATCCACTAGTATAAGCCCTGACCGACGTAGTCAGGGACTCCGATAATCAATGCAACAGCCAATGCACACAATTCAAGGTTACGCAGTGTCTAACAAATCCATTATGCAATCCGTGGACTTCGGTAGAGTTGCTTCGACCTCTGCCGGTAGGTCTGGCGGGCCTCTCGGTGACCCATGCTGCAGGGCTGATAATCTCTTTACTTCCGGTATGCACGTGATAACAGCTGGCACGACTGTCCCGCCGCTCATTGGGGTAAACCCAATGCGTGACATTACCAGTTAAGGCGAATGGCTTACCGATATGTCCATTGTCTTTGATCTGGATTATGACACGTCCGACAGTACGAATCAGGTGTTGGACTAGGTCTTCAGGCACTGGATCGTCCTTATGGTCCCCCGAGACCTCAGTCCGCCATTCAGCACAACTTGATCGAGTCGTCGTGGTGCAGGGTCCGTTGTCGAGTAGGAAGAGGCTCAGGCACTTCTTTACAGTCTGACAGCCACTTTCCGGCGCTCCGGTAAGCAAACAACTAATTGGAGGCATTTTCTTCTTTTCCGTGGGAGCATGCATATGCCCGCGACAGAATGTGTACACCCGGACCGATTTCAATATACGAAGCATAATGATACGCTGAATAAAGTCTCACATTGGACTACCACGGTATGTGAAATTGTCTGAATCCTTGTTTCTGCGCTTTCTGCAACATAAATACGCGGTCACAGCATTGAGGATATCGAGAGCTCCGAAGCAAGATACAATACCGTAGCCTATCTTCCCTAATAAATTGTAACTGTCGGCTTCTGCGCTCGCGACTCCTGCGCTCGCGACTCCTGTATATGTCTGTTGTTGAGAAGAGTCGGGGCGCAAGGAACAGTACTAGATCGTATATGGCCCATGATACTGGCGGTTATAATATTGTCACACTTACTAATTAGGGAGCAGCTGCACAGCTCTTGAGGATATATTGAAATTGTCTAAGGAACTAGAAAACGGTGGTCCCACATGGTGTGGACGATCCACTGATATAGGGCTCTAGGGCTCCAGAACGGATCAACGTTGTTCCGAATGATCCCTGAAGCTCTAGAGGTCTTAGGGGGGCCCTATTCTGCGACATATATGCTGGAGGGGATTGGAGCGTCAACGTGACCGTAAAATGTGGCTAAGTTGTAAACTTGGGATTGAAGTCTTTCTATTCGAAAAATGAGAGGCCCCTTTATTAGGCTTGTGTTCTATTCACAGCGGTCACCTTCCCCCTGATTGGTCATGTTATCTAACAACACTTGCTCCTTTTAACATCGTGCTCGCCATGTTCGCCATGGGTAAATCGAAGGGGTCAGTTTTCTGGGCTTGGAGGAACAAGGCCTCAGGCCTGTAAGGACAATGCTGCAAGAATAACAATCAGCATCAATCCCGGATGCCGCATCGTTGGTGCGTCGAGGTCCCCATGAGAGCGGCCATAAGAATTACTGGGTTTCTCCCACCGCTAATCAATTTGTTGGCAATGGCTCCCATGACAACGAGCGCACCTTGACGATGTAAAGTTAGGATATCTGAAGTGAGGGAAAACCCAATCCGCTACTAGCTCTGGTCGCTGCGTAAAACGCGTCGATACCCCGGTCTCCAGTGACATACAAGCATGGCAGGCCAGTTCCTGTGGGTTTACTGATGCTGTGGGCGATGACCCAGAGGATTGTCGATCCGAATTTCCCCTGGCAGCTGGAACTACCCACAGAAGGCCGTGACACACCCTGTAGAGGGGTTATTTCTAGTTAAGTCAATACGCGTCAGCTAACCTAGAGGACGTGCCAGGCGCCTATAGCCGATGCTTGATAGTTTGACGAAGTTGGAGGGAACGGCTGCCGGAAGCACCCCTCTCACTGCAGTGACTGTGGCGCCTAGTATGTTTTTCTAATAGCATAGAAGAAGCTTCTAGAGCCTGTCACACAGTCTAACGGCACCCTCTTCAATGAATGTGGTTCACTTACTCCGGATTCGTTGTCGAAACCACGCCAACCGTGCTACGAAAGCCCAAAAAGGTAAAGGCAACAAATCCCCCACGTGCAGTGACGGCGTGGGGATCGGGTGCCGTCCCAGGTTACCCGATAACAACGAAGACAATTGTGACCGCCAGCGCTGTCTAATGCTGCTTTGTGACGTAATCACGGGGCCGTCTCTGACCATACGGGGCGACTGTTAAGTTGAAAACCGTGGCAGAGCCTCCTTATCCACCTGAATACTGCGAGCAAGCGCGACTTGGGCGGAAACATCCGTTAGTGCACCTACTGGAACCTCAGACCGGGATAAGAGGGACCGCTTTTTCGCCGAGGTTTTGAACGCTGGCAGCGCCAACGAAGTCAATACACCTCGTGGACGTTAGCGCCAGCGCCGCCTACGCCTCAGCCGATCCACAACACTCTGATATTTGTCATGGTATTGCGGCAGTTATACACTAGCTAGCCTTGTTTGTCAGCTGCATTCAGGTCAGTATGGGGAAATGGGACTTTCACTTAATTTAGTAACGTAGTCAGAGTACTTAATAACGCTTTTGATGTGATCCACCTAACCGGAGCCGCTCGCGTTCGAACCACCGACGATCTCTTCCCCCTGTGTCATCCCAGCAGGGTTTCTGCATGCGAAGTGCAGTGCAGCCTTCGGCTACCGGTAGCCGGCAAGCAGGCTCAACGGTGTTTTATGGGTCGTCAGCTTGCCGATCAATTTAGCAGGGTTGACCGTAGCCTTGGCCGGGACATCGGTTTAAAACTTGGTTAGGTCATCTGGTCGGAATATTCCTTAGAACGGGGGCATCGGAGCTGCGTCACAACGCATAGAACTGCTTGAATCGTTTCTTAGCATTCAGACCGGAGCCGAATAGCCGGAGAAGGCTGTCGTTGATCGCATTTCAGCCTTCCGTCCTTGTCTGGTTCCTGGTTACAGATGTCCCAAGAACGCATTGATCTTCACTCTCATTGTGCTAGAGTCTTTTCTTAGTATACTCACGATCACAGAAATCCTCAAGGGAACTTTCCGTCTCGACACAGTGCAATACAGAATGGCGGTACAAAGTAATAGTAAATATGGCATGAAATAATATGCGTTCCGTTTTATATAAGACAAAGTCTTTCACTCCATGAGCCTCTCTCTGTTCGTTCATCATCACTTCCCTCCAGATCAGCTCGCAACCGCTCCTCTCCATATTAGCTCCCAGTCCCGCCTTCGGTTATCCCCTTATTGGATATAACCATCACACAACCACATCTACTTCTTTAACATGCCTTCCTGGAAAGCCCTCCTAGTTCCGGCTGCCTTTGCAGCAGAAGCCTTTGCTCAGGAATTTCCAGTTCCAGAGCTGAGCGGCGATGTCGTCTGCGAAGGCACTATCCGGCCTGCCTACAACGAATGTCGGGAGGAGCTCCCCCCCAAACTTTCGACGGCGTCACTGTCGGCCCAGGTTTCATGGAGGGGCCGTCTTTCAAGGGCAATGACTGCCAGATCCGAATTCTCAAGTGCGGCCAGGGCACCGCGGGAGAGTTCCCCGTTGACAACGTGGCTTCTTACTTCGGAATTGCCGAGAATGAATGCGGTGAATTTTCTGCCGGGGCTGTTTACCGCTGGGGCGATGCCTGCATTTATGTCGATACGCCCGACAACTCCTTCGGCCCCAACTCGAAGAGATCCGAGCCGGGAAGAGAGAAGAAGCAAGCTAGGAGGGACCTGGCCAAGGAAGCCCGCGAGCTCGAAGACCGCCAGTGCAACCCGCTCCCGGGGCCTTGCTACACCTATACCGAGCAGACCTTTATCACGGGTGTCCGCGGCTTCGCGGAGAGAGTCTGTGACAACATCCTACCCAACGGCGCCAAATGTGACCAGACCAAGTCCGTGACGGTCACGGAGACGTTCAGTTTCGACGGAGAAGTCACCGCGGGCCTCAAGGATGTTGTTAGCGTTGGCGCTTCCTTCTCAAGCTCAGTCGCTGAGGCTGTCACCGAAACTATCACGACCTCAATCCAGGTGGACTGCCCCGACGGTGGATACATTGTCTATTACCCCCTGATGGAGGTCTCTCGAGGTGAATGCGGCGTCGGACCACAGGAGACCTGCAACGGCGACTGCATTACGGACTCAACAGAGCCGTGTGAGTACCGAAAGCCGATTGAGTCTGGCGAGGGTAACCTTAGCGGAGAGTACGATGTCCAGTGCGTCTAAAATGAAGGAACTTGCGGCAGCTTGGCTGGTAACTGGGCAAACATGGTGGAAGGAGTGGAATGGATCGGGTAAGCAAGCATTGGCAGGTTCTCTTAGATATGCTGGCCCTGACGAGGAAGCATATGCCATATGTGTAGATGTTGTCTCCCAATGCAACTCTTTTAGACATACGTCTATGCACATCACAGTTGTAACTGCCCGTATGAGAAGAGTCTAGTGCCTAAATCTTAATTTGGGGACTTGTGAGACCTGTCTACTTGGTTATGGCCAGGAGTAAGCTATAACATAATGTTGACCCCTTAATCACTAAGAAGGACAATACAAAACACTGCCTCTTTGACATTCCTACTAGGTCACAGCCTTAAACGATTCCCTATCCTGAATGGCGGCAAAATTACTAGGATCTCCATTATCATGTTGTGAGGTCTGGAAGTTGACGTGGATCGACAGATCATAGGAGTTGGCCCACCTAGTATTCGTGGAGGACAGTCCCCGGGGGGGGGGGGGGGTTGGGGTTT
>QJOA01000791.1:0-27281 GCA_004155915.1 Monosporascus sp. CRB-9-2 | reverse complement strand
ATTTATGGGGTCCTGTCCTAGCCCTGTCTGGCTGTAGGGGGCTGTATTCTTACATTTATATTTTGCATATCGATAAAAAATAAAACAAAAGTTATTTAATTAATTTTTTAATTGATAATTAATTTATGTTACTTTAATTATATTAATCCGAAAATTATATCGTAATCCTTTATTAAAATAATATCGAAATTAATAATTAATATATTTTTTTAATAAAAATTCTAAAATAATTAATTTTACCTTTAACTTATTCGTTATTATAATTCAATATCTAACCTTTAATATTTTCGATTTTGTAAATTTCTTTTTATTTCGTTATAATAATTATAATTTATTTATTACATTTAAAACGATATAGCTTTTTAATATAATTCCGTAATTTATTCTTATAATATACCATTTTTTTTAATTCGTATTTATATTATAATTAATTGTATTTCTACCGTTTTTATTACGTATAGAACCTTTTTAAGATATTATTATTTATTTCTATTTTTTTTATTAATTTAAAATTGTTTTATAAGTAACGTTAATTTTTTAAATTATTTCGAATTTTATAATTCGTTTTAAAAGTTATTCGTTTAATTTTTATAATTATTATAAATATTTATTTCATCGTCGTAACGTAACTTTTAAAGAAGTAATTTGTATTTAAAAAGCCATTTTAATAATATATTTTAATTTTAAAATTTTATTTCCGTAAAAAATACAAATAAAATTTTTCCTAAAAACCGTATTATGTTATTGAGTTTTTAATAAACGTTAATTAAAAATATCAATACGTAATTATTTTTTAAAAATACTTTTTTTATTATTTTGTAAATTAATTCCTTTTGCGTTTAATAATTGTATTAATTATAATAATAATAAAAGTTTTTTATCAAGCAACTTTTTCTTTTTAAATAATTTTTAAATGTTATTAATTAATTAATTTAATTTTAAATTGTTATTTTTTATAAGTATCGGTATTATTTTTAATTTTTTAGGTTATTATTTATTTAATTAACAAAATTACAAATTTATTATTATATTCGTATAATGCGTTATATAATATATTTCTTATAGTTTTTATATATTCCGTATTAAAGTTATTTATAGTTAATAACATAAAGCTTTTTATAGCGATCGGGCTTTTTTAAATATAAGTTTTTGTTTTATTTTCGGTATTTCTTTATTTAAGTATTAAATATTATTTAATCGTTTTTTTATCGTCGTTATAATTAAGGAAATAAATCATATTTCATATGTTTTTTATATTTTTTATATTTTTAAAGTTATTGTATAAAAGTTTATTTAATAAAAAATTACTTTTTTAATTATCATTCAAGATAATTTTTTAATCTTCTTTAATTTTTGTTATATTCTTAATAAAAAATTATCATTATTTTAGACATAAATTATATTATTTATTTTTTTATAATTAATTCTTTACGGTATTAGCTTTCGGAAAGTAGAATTTATTATAATAATTACTTTTAACTTTTATATTATTATATAATATATTTTTTTTTTCGTAATTATAATAAATAATTAAATCTTTTTTAAATGAAATAATTTTAAATTTTATAAATTTTAAATAAATTCCGTAAAAAATTAAAAGCGAATCATATTTCTTTTCTTAATTAACTTTAAAGTAAACTAATTTCGGAATAAAATATCCTTTTTTTATCGTTTTTTAAATTATTAATTATTAATTTTTATAATTTCCACGATATATTTATTAAGCTTTATAATCCGGTTTTTCTTAATTAATTTATTTTTAAGGTTTTTTTTAATTCTTTATAAACTATATCGATTATAATATTATTTTTATCGTTTTCGTATCCGGTTTTAACCGTTAAACTTTTAAACGTTACGATATATTTAAATACTAATTCTTTTTATTATAATTAGAAAAGATTTTAAATTACGTTTCGTTTTTCGTACGAATTAATAAAATTATTTCGGACTTTATTTTCGATATTAACATAATATTTGAAAACGTTTTTAAAAAAAAAATTTTTCGAATTCTTTAATTTTTATATAATTTTACATCAAAAGTTGGAATTAATTTAAGGCGTTTTTAATAAAATAAGTTATTATAATAAGAATTAAAGTTAACGAGTTTTTTAACTTTAATTTTAATAATCGTTTTAATTAATATTTTAGCTTTAAATTAATTTTTGAATTATTTAATTTTATTCTTAAATCGGGTAATTTTTATTTAAAATTATTAAATAACGTTATCCGTAATATTAATCGATATAATAATAATATTAAATATTATTTAAAATTTAACGGTATTATTAAATAAAAATTCATAACGTATAACGGTTATCAATTTAATTAATTATTAAATTTAATTATACGGTTTATATTAATAACAATATCGTAAAAATTTAAATAATAAAGTAATAATTACATTTAATAATAATAAATAACTATAAATAATTTAAATAATTAATCGTTATTATAAATTAATATTATTTAAGTTATGAAAATAATAAACGTATATATATTTATTTTAATTCGATTTATTTATAATAATTAAGTTTCGTTAAGCCCGTCGAGCCCGTCGAACCATTTCCCTTATTCGATTAGCTCGAAGCGCCAAGCCCCATTTTCTCTACTAAACCCATCGAGCCGGTTACGTAAGCCAAGACCCTTTATCGGAAATGTCCATACATCCTTCGACCGTCTGGCAATAGGCCAAGTTCTTGGGTCATAACATATTATAAATTAAAATTAAAATTTATTGTAAAGATATTATAATTAAATCATAATTTATTTATTCTTTAAAATTCTTTTTAACAATTTTTAAAAAGGAAAATTAATAAAAATTAAAAAACAATATAGTTTAGTTAATTTAATTTAATTATATTAATAAATTTATTAACTTTATTTTTTATAAAAACGAATTATTTTTTTAAAAATATTTATAAATTTAATTAATAAATATTAATAATAAACCGGATTTATTATAAATATAGTAAGTATTATACAGCCCAATATTATACAGCCCGATATTATATTTATTATTTTTCGTTTATTTCGTTTTAATATAAATTTAAATAATAAATATTAAAATATCGTTTAATATTTAATTAAATATTTACTTAAATTAATAACGTACGTTTTATAAATTAAAAATATAAATATTTTTAATTTTTAAAATAATTATTTTTATAATAAAAACGAAATTATTATTTTTTATTTATATTACGAAAAAGAATTATATTTATTTTATAATTAATTAAAAAATCTAAAATATAAAAAAATAATTTTAAAATAAATTTATAATATATTTAATTATTAAATTATATATTTTATTAATACCGATATTATTTAATTATAAATAATATATTAACGAATGAATTCATTAAAATTTTACCGGCAAAAAAATTTAAAAAATTTAAAAAATTTAAAAAAATTTAAAAAATTTAATAAATATAAAAAAAAAATTCGAAATTAAAAAGTTACGAAAATTATAATAAAAAGATTTTAACGAAATAAAGGTTTAATATTATGGCAAAGAATTAACCGGATAGATCTTAATATCCAAAATCTTATAATAAGTTAACTAATTTCGAAGAAAGCAGTTTAAGGAGGTATGTTAGATATTAGGGGTTCTAAGAGAGACAGGACGCCACGGAGATTACCTATGGCGCAGGATGGGGACTATACCAGCCATATCCATTAGTATAAGCCCTGACCGACGCAGTCAAAGGACTCCATGATCAAGACAATAACCAATGCACATAATCCAAGGTTACGCAGTGTCTAATACATCTACCAGTATAAGCCCCGACCGACACGGTCCAAGGCTCCATGATTAATATAACAACAACTGTTTTGACCCCAATACTGAATACACGCTTGTATCTGACAACGTCACGTAACTAGATTACATTAAAGTGCGGTGCGCGCTCTAGAGCACCTGCAACTAGTCATGCAATATAACACAACTGATATCCCCTGTATCTGACAATTCCCCACAAATACGCGATTTTACGTTAACCGAACTGCTTCACAATCTGTTGCTTATCAGCCTGACGAGCCGGTGGCAGCTGACTGCAGTGCCTACACCTTCCTGGCACGAAACTCCACAACACCATCCCCCATTCAGTCACCTCCTGCCGAGCACAGACTAGGCAATATTTCGCGAAGCAATTCGCTACCGGTTTGCTGGCCTCTGCGTAGCTGCCTTGGATGCAAGCACCACACAACAAAAACAAAGCAATACAAGCTGTCAAAGCTGCTGTAACGGCTGCTGGTTTCAATCCGGAAACAACATTATGTCATCTGAGTGAGTCACTTGACAAGCGCCTTTGCTGCTGTCTTAAGTCGCCAGACGCTTGCCAAGATCGGCACTCCGACCATTAGCATTCCCATTATTCAAATAAGTTCAAATACTGCTGGAATCCCAGGCTGGCAATGTCAGACTGGCGGATTCAGCATATGAGTGGTATGCCAGAATGACAATCAGCATGTCACCTATCATATCGTTTTCTTGATCTGGCTCCTTTCCTTTCGATCTCTGTTCTCCAGTTGTTGGTAGCTCGGTACATCCATCAATTCTCGTAAATTAGTGGGCCCAGATGAGTTTCTTCCACCGCCCTGCTGATCCGTCCTCTGAGTCCTCCGAGGCCTCCGGGGACGATACGGCCTCGGACGCGGGGTACTCGCACAATGGTGCCGAGCCATTACCCAACGCCGGCTCCGCTGTGGAGGAAGTTGCCCAAAGCAGTGGTGCCTCGGCCGCAAGTGCTTCTGACGCTAGGTCTACTGTGTCGATGTCGGACTTGCAGAGCGAACCGACTGTCGACGCCGGGACCAGCATCGACGAATATCGAAACATGATACTCGCGAGCTTACTTGAGGATTATTACCGGACACGGGCTGCCGATTATTTTAATAAGGCGCATCCTGGCAAGAACTACACCAGGCAGTCACCGGAGGTCCAGCCCCTGGCCGAACAGCTGTTCACACGGGCAGGACAGGCGCTCTCGTCGAACGGCTTGCTTTCGTCTTCATCCGCTTCGAGCAGCCTCCAGAGTACTCGTCAGCAGTATCTATCCGGCCTTGATAACCTAGCAGCTGCTGGACTTACACCCGGGGCCGAACTCCTCAATCCGATGCGAGACCTAGTGATGCAATCGTCTAAGCTCTCCCTAGTACCACATCCTACTAGCGAACTCCAGCTCACCGTACAGTTACCCTTCCGAAGCCATTACCAGGCGAACTTCGAGGAGAGGGGTCTTCTGGGTAAGGGTGCATTCGGAAAGGTGTTCCGATGTTACAATCCTCTAGACCAGAAGACGTATGCTATCAAGAAAGTTCGGCTGTCTCCCAAACTCAGCAGGGAGTTCTCTGAAGGCAGACATGGAGAGATGGAGGACATTCTACGTGAGGTAAAGGCTCTAGCGAAGCTAGATCATGTCAATGTTGTGAGGTACCACGCCACATGGATCGAGCAGCCACATCCACCGCCCGTGGGCGTAGTCAACCAGGGTGGCTCTGACAGTGGTAGGTTATATCTTTTCTCATATATCTTGTATTTCGGACTTCTCTTTGCGCAAGGGGGAATGCACCATTTATCCCGTGTTTGAGCCACTATTACTCTGTCTTTGACCAACTCCTGGTTTCTCTCATGGTTACCCGCAATACAGATCCTTTACACCAAGTGGTATAAACCTCTCATACTAGTGACGTTGTTATGAAACTTCTGATTTTCGTGGTGCTGTCTTCTAAGCTCCCTTGAATGCGCTGCGTTCCCGGTCGATATCACTGACATCAGACGTACAGCTCGTGCAATCGCAAACCAATCTGGTCCACGCCGGCTACTGCTAGATAACCGTCCATTCAGTCACGGTACAAATGATGAGCCTAGCTTGTCGGCTGGACATGACCAATCAATGAGTTTCGGTATAGTCTTCGGGGAGGACACTACTCCCCATCCTGTCGGCGAAGGTTCCGAGGAAATGGACCGGGGTCAACTGCAGCGGTCTGAAAATTCGGAACGGGCGGTTGCGGAGACACTATCCTTGGATGACACAACTAGCGATATCTTTACTGACGGTCTTGGGCTCGCACATTCAAATGACGTTGAACGTCCACCCGAAATATGTGAAGATGGCACATACGTTTTATACATACAGATGTCAATGTATCCCATGACATTGGCTCAGTATCTCTCTCCTTCTTTGTCGTCAGATGACACCGCTACTCCAAGGCACTGCTATCATCTCCTGCCCACTCTTCGACTCCTGCTCGCTATCTTAGCTGGCCTGCAATACATCCACGCGAAGGGCCTGATACACAGAGACATCAAGCCTGGAAACATCTTCCTCTCTGAGCCACAAGCGGTGTTTCACAGCGGCTATTGCGATGTCAGCTGTCATTCTTGCGCGGGGCATGACGATGGGTTGTTCAGCCGCTGGCTAAACCCCCGAATTGGAGACTTTGGACTCGTTGCTCAACTCGCTTCAGAAGGACTCTTCGTGGAGGCCGACAGTGAATCTTACAAACCGGGCGCCGATTCCCACAAGCCCGTGGGGACGGCGTACTACCGTCCGCCTGTCTGGAAAGGTGATGCTACTGTGGGCGATTCTGAGAGCGGAGCCGGCCCCGAAGATGAGAAGACAGACTTATTCGCCCTCGGCGTTGTCTTCGTGGAGATGCTATGGCGGTGCGGCACAGCGATGGAGAGGGTGGCTATGCTTAAAGGTCTGCAAAAGGGAATCCTGCCTTCAGGACTGGAGAAGAGCCTGCAGGCGGAAGGTCTCGAGACAACGTTGGTGGGAGATGTTATCGCGCTTGCGAGGGCGATGGTCGATCCTATTCCCGCTCAGAGATGGGGAGATGCGCAGGTTAAGGCAGCGGTCGAGGGGCTACTGGGACGCCTTTCTCAATAGCGCCTAAAGAGAACATATCATTCAACTCCCATATTGCTAATGTATTATAGCATGCTAACCCTATCTATAGAGCTTTAGCGCCGTGTCATCCGGGGATACTCACGGCACCTGAGCTGAGTCGTTGATACCACTCCGGGAATGTGTACTTATTAAATACCAATATACTCGGACACGAAACTCAAGCTCACCAAAGTCAATTTGCGTTTCCAAAGCTAGCTGGTGCTGAGCGATGGCTGAGGAGCCCGGAGTTCAGGCTGAGGTGGGCTGGGCCTGGGCTGAGGTGTCTGAGCAGGCCCACTTTTGGCATCGCAGACCCTTGTAAGGGTTCCTGAGCTGGGATAATGTTCCTTGTTTTGGAACCCGGCTAGAGGTTTTCACGTTGATATTTCTGATCTGCAGTTCGTAAACCTGATAGTCAGAGAAAGTGCTACATTCGATGCTATCATTTGCCGTATAACTTTTTGCGTGGTTTTTCCATTTCGGTGGGTTGTGGTATCCCCGTTTCGTGGCATCATGAGGCCCCTTATGCACCATGGCGATGCCCCAAAGAAGAAACAGGGCCAAGAGTGAGCTCTTGGTAAGACGGCAGTGACGTTGTAGACACAAATCGTAGCAAAGTTTGACTATTATATGTCAAAACGGCAATCATTCATGTGTCTTAGCTCTAGCAAAACAATTTGCTAAGCGCACCTTGAAGTACGACGTATCATACGTAGAGACTGGTGTGTCCCAGCCGTGTCGCCCGATGGAGTCGTCCAGGACTTGCATACCATCAATGAGCCTCGCTCCACAGTGCTGTGGTCGGGACAGACTTACAAACGCTTAATAGAAGAGCATTGTATGCGATAGCGCAAGCCTGGGTGTGTTAACTGACGTAGATTCGAGGACGTGGGGTACTCGAAGGAAGCCTACGACAGCAAATACGAGGACGTCTTGTTGGCCTTTAGCGCATCATCTCTACTATCGGTGAGTAAGGCCGACCTACAATCATCCCCCCAATTTGCCTGCTTCGCAGGCGTACGAACAGCCGAAGGCAGACAACGAGAATCATCGGTGGAAAGGTCAAGGAAACCGATAGACGCGGCGCCCAAGACATCGATGGCGGGTCAACAACGTTGCTTGTCACCCCAGGAGGTGGCGGCACCACCAGTATAGTGGAAAGGTCAACGCCCAGTAGAAGTGAATCCATAATAGCGTGTGCTTAGAGTGGATAGTTAGATGGGTGGATGCACAGCTATCGCTTAAGGTAGACAACTTGATAGGATAATGAGTCGAGCGACGGATGCGTTTCGAACTCAGTCGCCATGCGAAATCTGGACAGACGAGGAGCATATAGTCCTCGAGGTTTGGGAAAGACTGGGTGGATAAGGGGGAGTACGTGTTGCACGACTATTTTATTTTTGGCTGCCTCAGGCTGCACGTGTAATGCCCACCTCGGAAACCGGATTGTCGATACTGTATATCTATTTGCGGGAACGTGGATGCCCAAGTTTCACCCTGGCCAGCAAGACAATCTTGGAGGCCGTGGAGTCCGATAAGGTAATTTGTCTGCGCCGTTGCCGGGCATCTCTGTGTAATGGTGTCAGACACAAGCGTGTATTCAGTATTGGGGTCATAAAGGTTGTTGTTGTATTGATCATGGAGCCCTTGGACCGTGTCGGTCGGGGCTTATACTGGTAGATGTGGCTAGTAAAGTTCTTACCTAAGCCACAGGTAATCTCCGTAACGTTTTATCTTAAAACCCCTAATATTAATAGTTATCTAACATACCTTTTTAGGGGCTGTTTTCTAGATAGCAGGTTTTAAATACAAAATATCGATTAATTAAAATTATCTTTAAATTCCTATAAATCCTTATTAAATAATTTTTAAATCCGACGTTTTTATATTCTTTTTTTAATATCCGTTAACTTTAATTATTAAATAAATTATCCGTAAAACGTAATAAAAAAAACTTTTATTAATTTATTTATAATTATATTATTTATAAAAATATATATTATTTCGATTTTTTCTTAAATTATTTCTTATCGTAACTAATAATTATAAATATTAATATACCTTAATTTCGTTTAAAATTAGGTAATATTTATATAAATAAACTTAATAATTTACTTATTATTATATTAAATATTAATAATCGAAATATTAAATCGAATTCCGAACTTTTTAATTAATCATAATACGTATATAACCTTTTTCGCGGCCTAAATAAATATTAATAATTCCGTTTTTATTATAAAAATAATTATTATATTTTATTTATTAACGTATTATCCGATAATATTACCGAATAAACGTATTACGTAAATTTAAAAACTTTTTCGGTTAATCGAATTATCGATAAAAAAATATCGTTAATTACCTTAAAAATATCCGTTTTACCATATTTTAAAACGTAATATTTCGTTTCGACAAAATATCAAATAAGTCGGTTTATTTTTATATAATATTCCGAATTTAAATTTATATTAAATCTTGCTAATTTAAAAATTATAAAAGTTATATCCGGATAAATAATAATTACGGCATATAATATTAAACCGATCTTTTTTTGATATATTTTAATAAAATAATTAAATATAATTTTTAATTAAAAAATAATTTTTGATTTTTTTATAAAAATATCGGTTCGACCGGAATTTACTTTTTTTTTAATTAATTTAATTAACTTATTAATATATAATAATTATAATAATTATATTTAACGTTTTGATCGATTTTGAATAACTTTAATTTTTAAAAATTATTAAAGTTCGTTTTTTTTTAATAAGTTAATATTTTATTTTAAATTAATTAATTATTACGTTAATTATTTTTTTATATTTCTTTTTATAAACGATAATAATATCGTTAACGTAAAAAAATATAAGGATATTAATTCGTACGAAATAATACGGTTTATAAAAAATAAAGGTAAAATTTAATTAAATAAACGTTTTCGATAGTTTTTTTTACTAAAATAAAAAAAATTTCCTTAATCCGTATAAGATTTTAAGTAAGTATAAAATGGTTTCCGGTTTCCGATATTTTAATAACATTTTTATATAAATTTTTTTATTTAATTTTATATTAACTTTAAATCGAGTTACGTAATTATAATAATAAAAATAAAAGTATAAATATTTTCGTATTTTTTATAAACTTATTAATTATTTCGTATTATTAACTATATTTTATATTTTAAAAAATTATTATATTTATTAAACTTATAAACGTATATTTATATATAATTAAATAATTATTTCCCGTTAACCTTTTTACGATTACATTTTGTTTACGAATTTATTTATTTATAATTATTTAAATAATCCTTTTTTGCTTTCCAAAATTTATTTTTTATAAATAATTTCGTAATTCCTTATAAATTTTAAAAGTTAACGGCAAATATTTTCGATAAATTTATTTATTTATTTATAATAAACGTTTAATTTAATTATACTTAAAAATATTAACTTAAGTTTTTATCTTTATATTATTAAAATAACGATATAAACGGTTTATTATCCGGGCAGCTTATATTTTACTTATTTACTTTCCGTATTTTAACTTTATTATTAAACTTAAACGTGCTATATTAAACGTAACCTTTTAACTTGAAATACGGCATATAATTCCGAAATTAAAAATTTTATTAATACCTTTACGTTTTTTAAAAACGGCATTTATAATTACTTTCTTTTCTAGGACCGTAACAGTTTAAATAATAATAGTTAATAAGGTAATAAAACGTGGCAAAATAAAATCGGGCATTAAATAAAAAACGAAATAAACATTTATATAAAATTAATTAAGTTTATACGAATTAAATTTTTTAAAAAGTTTTTTACCTTGTCCGAATTTACCGCGTTTTCGTTTTTAATAATACCATCCAAATTTACCTTTAATAGTTACGTAATTTCTTTTTTTTTTTTCGTAAACCGTAAATCCAAATTTAAGGCGTAAACCTTTTAAATATTCGATTTTATTAAGTAAATAACGTAACTTATTTTCGGTTACTTTTAAAAAAATATTTTTTAAGTTATTTAAGTTACCATTAAAGGTATTTTTTTTCGTTAAAGATAACGTTACGAATCGTTATTACCTTATTCGTTAAGGGATTTTATATACGGTAAAGATTCGATAACTGGTACCTTATAAAATAATTAATTTAAATTTTCGGGTTAAGTTTTCGTTTTTTATTTTATTTACGTTATAGGTTTTTTATTAAGGCGTAAGTTTTGTAACCATAAATTCGGAAATAACTTAGGTAAGGTTTTCGGTTAATAATTATCGTTTTTTTTATATATCTAGTAAATATAAAAACGTTTATATAGCGTTAGTTAGTTAAATTATATTTAAGGGTCCGGTTATATAAGTAAATTATAACGCGGTAAATCTTTATTTATAACAAATGTAATAATTTTGCCTTTTTTTATATATAGATCATTTTTATCTTGATTATATCCTCCGAGCGTTCGGCATTTTCATTTATACCTGTATATCAGATACCGAGGGTTCGATTCGAACATTTCTTTTTAGATATAGGTAATTTCGGATTTGGTATTTTTTGCCGTATAACTTATTGTCAAATTTTATAACTTTTGCCTTATAGTTATAGCTTTCGAATACGGCGAATATCTGCTTTAGGGTTATTATAATTATTTCAGCTATTTTATTGCTAAGGTACTAATTTTAAATATAATTTAAAAAACGATTAATTATAAATATAACGTTATTAATACGGTCGTTATCTTTTTCCAGGTTTTAAAAGTTAATAATTAATTGCGTTTTTAGTTTTACGGGTAGATTTCGGCAAGCTTTGCGGTTTAGACGTTTTGCTTTTCCGTATTCGTATACGTTATATTTAACGGTAATGATCTCGTTTTCCTTCCGGCGTTTTTGGTTAAGATCCTTAATTTTTACCCCCCGAAAGTGGCTTACGAGGTGGTTAAGAGCTTTTGGACCTGGGTAAGCGAGTTTCAAGTGCTATCGTTAAGTATTAGCAATATTCGGAAATCGTTTTATTTATAAGTTAAATTTTTTCCGTCGGATAAAGAACGTTTTCCGAATTAGCTGTAATAATAAATATTCGATTACTGTTTAATTATACTTTTCGGTTAACGTTATAATAACTAAATCATTTTTTTGTCGGAAGTAATTATTAATTTTTTATGGTTTTATTAAAAACTTTATTTTTTTAATAAACGTAATAATATTAGGTTATAAGCGAATTTTTCGTAATACGTTATATTATATAAACGTATTAACCGGGAGCTATTTAGGTTTTCGAAACGGATATTTATTTTTCCGTATTTAAAAATAAGAATAATTAGATTTTTAACGAATATATAATTATTTAAATATATTAATTTGAAATTAAGGAATTTATTAATTTAATTAAAAATATAAAAGGTAATTTTTAAATCGAAAATGTTTTTTTAAAGAATAAATAACCGTTTTAAAAGTTATATAAAATATTAAAAAAATATAACCTTAATAATATTTATCTTATATTTTAATTAATCGAATTTTTCGGGTAACGTTTTAAGGTTTAATCTTTTGATTTTTTTTTTTAAACTTATAATAAAATTAATACGTTTTTTAATTAATTATATCGAAGTTTTTTTAAATTTTTAATTTGCGGGTACTTTATTTTTAAAAACGAATTAATAAGTTAATAATTTATAAAAACTTAAATATATTTAATAGGTAAATTTAATAAAGTTTTCGTCGGTAATAACGCGTTTTTGCTTTAATTTTGTTAATTTACCGCTTTAATCTCGATTTCGACCTTTACCTTTATTTAATTTTCGAATTCTTTTTAAAATATTAATTAGTTAATTTTATATTTTGTTAATATTTAATAAACCGTTATCTGTTTCGTAATTTAAATTATTTATATTTCCGAACGATATTTTAAAAACGTTTTAAATAATTTACGAACGGATTTTTTTTTAATTATACGGGTATATAAGTTCTAAATTATATTATTATTTCGCGGTATTTTAAAATATTACAATTAATTTATTTTTTATAAATTATTTTAAAATTTATGGTTTAATAATTAAAAACGTTATTAAAAACATTTTTTAGGTTATTTGCCAAATTTTGTATATCGTTAATTTCCTTAATATCTTTATTTTGTATATTCGATATAATTATTTTTTATTAAGTTATTTAAATTCCGAAATCTTTTAAAAGTTTAATAGATAATTTAATAATTATTCGTTATTTTTTTTTCGTTTTCGGTTTTAATTTTTTTTGGTAAATAATACCGGTTTTTTTTAAATCGTTATATTATTCGTTAAAAGTTTTTATTAACTTATAAATTATAAATTAGTAATTAAAAATATTAATAATAAAATTTAATTCGTTAATTTCTTAATTTTTTACCGATAATTTTTATATTTTTTATTTTTATATACGTATATAACCTAAACCCTATTATAATTAAATTTATTTTCGGTAATTATTTTTATTACGGAACGAAATTTTCCGTTAATATTTACTTATTTAATGGAGCTTAATATAACGGTTATACTATCGGCGGTAATCTCGGTCGAAGTATTTTAAATAATTTACGGATTAACTTTTTTTAAGTAATCTTCGAACTTTGGCTTCGTAAGTTAAATAGGTTATAATAATTTCTGATCCGGGTTTATATAATCCTACAGATTTAGGGCTATTATTTTGGTTTGGAATTCGTTATTTTATTACTTTTAATGCTTAAAAGTTAAATAAATTATTTTTTCTTTAATAGCTTTAATTATTATAATTAAAAGTTACTTGTTATTATAATTATAATATTAGTATTAAATGAAATTAAGACTTTTAATTATTAAATACAAACCTGTATTTAGTATTAGGGTTATAAAGGTTATTGTTGTATTGATTATAGAGCTCTTGGACCGTGTCGGTCGGGGCTTATACTGGTAGATGTGGCTAGTGGAGTTCCCACCTAAGCCACAGGTAATCTCCGTGGCGTTCTATCTTAGAACCCCTAATATTAACAGTTATCTGACAAATGGCCGTACAATTAGCAAATGTTTTCAGCTAGCAGGGATTGCGCTAGCACCCCATATACGGAAAGGCTCCCTCTGAACAGACCATGTACATCACGTGACTAGATTACATTAAAGTGCGGTACGCCCTTTAGAGCACCTGTAATTAGTTATATAATATAACATAATTAATATTTTTTATATTTAATAATTAAAAGTTTTATTTATTTAATTCGTTTTATAATTAATTAATTAATTATTATTAAAATAATATAACGTCCTATATAAGCTCGCGAGCCAAATAAGCTTACGAGCTGTTTTTTGACACTTCGTAATAACAAATTCAAATAACTTAATAATGATATATTGCATTAATTTAAATCAATCGGATTCTTTTTCGCTAAACGTATTTATAACTTTTACATAAGTATACGTATTATATCCAGGCTTTCCGCAGACGCCATATTTCCGTTCCTTGATTTTAACCTTTTTACGATAACCCCCTTTAATTATTATTAGTTGTATTTTTTTAATATCCTTTTTTTAGGCCAAAAAAGCTTGTCCCTTTTATATAATAAATGTTCCTTCTTTTTAAAAACGTTTATTTTTGGTTTTATAACGTTTACTTAAAATATAATTCGTTTCGCGTAATTAAATAACTTTTTCCCGAAAAAAAAATATTTTCGTATAGAAATAGTAAGTTACTTTTGGTTAAAAGATTAACCGATTTAGCCATTTTTTGTTTTAACGAGTTACTTTATTAATTTCTATTTTTTTTTTATAAATAACCTTTTTATTTCGTTATTTCCTTAATATTCCTGAGGGTTTTTGCGGGCGGGGAATAAATAAAATCGGTAAAGGTTATCGGGGAAACGGTTAGTATAGGCATAATTAAAGGAACCTTTAATTCGGAAAAAACGGTATTAAGATCGAATGGAATAAGTTTAATTTTTACGAATTTAGATTTAATGTTATCGAACGTCATAATAGCTTGGAACGTGTCGTAAAAGCCGGCGAGGAAATCTTTTTTAACAATATAGGTATAATAATATCGTATTAGGTTTTTAATATATTGTAAATAAACGCGTTTTAAAACAGAAAAATAAAATATATTAAAAGGTTAAAGCCGATATAAAAAATGCGTAAGTATATAAAACGTAATAATGTTATTATTAACGTAATATTTTTTAAATTTTATTAAATGGTGATCTTCGTAACCGTCGAGAATAAGAAGACGTTTTAAACCTTTCGTACGCGTTCGAATATATTTATTAAAATGCTGGATTTATTTAAGATTTAATTTATTTATTATCCAGCCGTTATTACTTAATGCAATCTTTTAATCGGCTGCTAGTAATAAGTTGTTATAATATTAAAATTTAAAATAATTTTTGCTTGCTATAATAATAAATGGCGGTATAACTTAATTTTGGGAATTAATAATCTAAATAATTATAACTTATTTTTTATTTTTTTTATTACGTTTATTTAATTTTTTTACGTTTTTCGGTATTAATAATTATTATACCCGTTATTATAAAAAGCTTTATTTAAAATTTAATTTTGTTAAAAGTTATAAATTTTTTTTTTTACGAAACCGTATTTTACGATTATAACCCGAATAAATTCGAACTATTTACGAAACGTTTTTGGATTTTCGTATAAAACCCATTAATAATCGATTTTCCGATTAAATACGTTTAAAACTTTTTTTGCCGTTTAATAAAGTTTAACGTTTAATTAATTTTAACGCGTTTTATAACGCGTTAGGTTAGCAATATATTGGCTATATTTTTAACGTATTAAAGTCGGATAAAAAACGTTCGTATATTTAGGTTAAGAACCTTTTCGATAATAGATTTTTTTTCGGTCGGCGTTAATTTTCGTAATTGGGAAATAATGTCGGTTCGGGCGTATCGACCGTGATATCGGGCTTTTAAAATAGATTTGGGGATATTATATATAAAATGTAGTTTTTTAAAGCTTAACTTCTGGTTTTATTTTTTAACCTGGATAGTTAAGTTCATCCTAAATTTTTTTGTAAAACGTTTTATATTGTTGGTGTTAAAAAATTAATAATTAAAATTGGGTAGTTAAGATATTAATAAAAACGGCTTGCGAGCTTGTTTGGCTTGCGAGCTTGTGTGGGACGTTAAGTTATATGTTAATAATAATTATTTATATATTTTAATAACCGTACCGATAACGGCTTTAATTATTTATAATAATTTTAAAAATGAGAACAAATTTAAAAACGAATTTAAAACTAAGTTAAAAAATATAATTTTGTTAGACATAAGCGTGTATTCAGTATTGGTGTTAAAACGGTTGTTGTTGTATTGTTTATGGAGCCCTTGGACCGTGTCGGTTGGGGCTTATACTGGTAGATGTGGCTAGTGGAGTTCCCACCTAAGCCACAGATAATCTCCGTGGCGTTCTATCTTAGAACCTCTAATATTATCAGTCATCTGACAAATTTATAAAATTATATCGACCTTAATTAAAACTTTTTATAATCTATTAAACTTACGCCACTCGATATATCGTTTTATTTAAAAACAACGATTTCGTTAATCGACGCAAATAATTAATTTACTTTCCGAAAGAATTATTTAAATCGAAACAACTATTTAAACGAATTATTTAATAAATATTTTCGAAATAACGATCGAAACTAAATAAACTTATAATTGAAACTTTACAACTTTTTTTTATTATAATTAGAAATAAAAAGATTTTCGAAAAAATTATAACGAATTTAAAAAAAAAATTATATAACATTTTTTTATTAATTAAATAACGAAAGTAAAAAATAATATATTAAATTATAATAAACCGAAAAAGATTATAATAATCGATTATTTTTAAATATTAAATATAAATACGAAAAACGATTAAATTAAACCTCGAAAGTTATAAAAAGATTTAATAAATAATTAACGAAATAACAAAGAATTATAATTTAAAATTAATATTATAAAGGTTTCGAAACGATTATATTAATTATTTAAATAAGTTAATTATATATAGTAATAACGTTAATTTTATTTAATTAATCGAATTTATATTTGTTTAAAAAAAAGATATTAAAAACGAAACGATTAATTATTTAAATATTAAATAAACTTTTTAAATTATTAAAATATAATAAATTTATAATAATTAATAAAAAACTTTTATAGATTTTTCGAATTAATATAATTTTAATTAAAAAAAATTAAACATATTAAGAAAATATTAATAATTAATTACTTAATAAAACTTATAAAAAGAAAATCGAAAAAAAGTAATTATAAAGGTTTCGGAATAAATTAAAATAGTAATAAACGAAAACGTTAAAAATTAAATATATATAATATACGTTATAAAACTTACTTAAGTATTTATTATAAATGATTTTAATATTTTTATATATTTTTTAAAACAGGTTTAAAAAATTTTCGTTTTAATTAAATAATAATAATATTACTTTAAAAACCGCTCGTTATTAATTAAAATATTTTTTAAAAAATCGATTATTTATTAAAAATTATAAAGAAGATAAAACAAACTTAACGTATTTTTTAATTTTTAATTAACGTAATATAATAAATATTATGTTTTACTATTTAAAAAATTGGATTATTTTAAATTTAAGGTTTACAATATATATTTTTAACCTCATTAATAAATTCTTAACTTATAGAATAATCATTTAAAATAACAAAATATACGGAAAAAAGGTTTCGTCTCGATTAAAAAATGCGAAAAATAAATATATTATTTTAAAGCCTTACGGGCCCGAAAACGTTACGTTTATAGGACGTAACTTATTACGAAAGCTTTATATATTATTCAGTAATTTTTCCGATAATTCTGGAAAAAGTATATTAATAAAACAACTAAAGAAATAATAATTATTACATTAATAAATAAATTTAGTTAATTTGTTACCGGAAATAATAACTTAATAACTTTTTATATTATTTTAATTATCTATAAATAAAACGTTAACTTTTATATAATAAAATTATTACGAACCGCTAATAATATAATATAATATTTAAAGTTAAAATATTTAAACGCCGGAATAATCTTTTAATTATAATCCTATATAAAAGAAATCTGCTTAAAAGATTTTATAACGATTAAATATTAAATATATAATAAAATAAAAGTTAAAAGGTAAATACGTCAAAAACCGAAAAGAAAAACGTTCCGATTAAAAAAAAAGAATTATTATCGATTTTAGAAATTTCGAAAAAAAACTTAAAAAAAATATAAATACGTTATATTTACCACTAATAAATACTTAAATTTTATTTAAAAATTCTACCTTAAACATCGAAAGCAAACTATATTAATTATAACATTTTAATATTGTTTAAAGGTTTTAAAAACCTAAAACAAATTTCTTTTTATAAATATTCGAATATAATAACAAAATCTTACAAAATTATTAACTTTAAAATATACTGAATTGGGACAGGGCTCATCAAAGTTGTTGTATGCAGAATATCTTGATCCGTGCTTGGGAGGAGAAGAAATGTCGGACGTTGCTACTTGCTATGGGATGCCTTGGTCTGAAAGACTAGATACAAAGGTTGTCAGGTCAGCAATATATACACGTCGCCGACCTTCTGGCCATAGCCGAGTTGATTGCCGAGATGCCCAGCGGCGAAGCATATGGAAACAGCTAGAAGCTGTAGCTGACGTAGCTTGCAGTAGCAGCTACAGTAGTATGCAGTAACAGCTGCAACGGCAGCTGCAACCATTCCTGCTCCCCACTCCACTTCAATACTTCAATCGCGTTTTTTTAATATTAAACCTAAACTTTTAATATTACATATTCAGGCTTAAAATAGAAATATAAAACGGTTAAAAATAATTAAACAAAATAAACATAATTTGAAATAACATTAAATTATTTTCGTTTTTAATTATATATATTTTTAAAATAATAATATACCTATATAACCGTATTTCTAAATACGTTCTTTTTTTAATAAAGTTTATACGATATTTATTATGTTTATTTAACGTATAAAAATAACATATAATACTTAATCGAAATCTTTAATAAGTTTATTTAAAAATATACGATTATATAATTTACGTAATAATAATTACCGTTATAAAAAAAAGTTTAAAAGTTAAATTTTAAAACGTAAATTAATTTTTTCGTTAATTACCGATTTATAAATATTTATAAAATTTAGAATTTATGAATTAATACATCTCTCCAGAAAAGACATAACCGTATAGATAAAATTGGATAAAATGATATATTGTTACCTCAATTCCTAGGTTTTATTAAACCTATTCCTTTTGTAAACTGCCTTATCTCGTTCTTATTTACGTTAATTTTTATTAAGGTTCTGAGCGGTTTTCGCAATCCGGAGCAGCCGGGCAAACTATCGCTCGTAATTTTCCAACTTATATCGTTTTAAAATTTAAATTTCGAAGATCTTAAGTTTATTATTACCTTCCTTTTTTAATTTCGCTAATAATCCTGCTATAATTGTTGTATTTTCCGGCATACGTTTTTATAAAGATCGATTATTATTATTTTCGTAACTTAAATCGTATCCGAAAATTAAAAGCTAAAATTAATTATTTTGGGAAAGACTTTTTCGATCGATAATAATGTCGATAATTTTAATTTCTTAGGTAATTGTTTAATAATTTTGTACCGTTAATAAAACGGTTTTAGTAATAATTTTATGGTTATAAACTACTGGCGTTATATAATCGGATTTGCGTAACATAATATTTTAGGTAATTTGAAAAGTTATGGAAACGATCAAGATTTAAATTTTTAACCTTTTTTCTAATTAATATCTAATATTTCTAGCCGTAAAATTGGCGAGTGTTCGAAAAGATGCCAGCCTTTTATGTGCAGTTAAAGTTTGCCGTTAAAGATTATTTTTAAGGTTTACTTTTAAGGTTTATTTTTAAGGTGTACCGCGTAAAGTTTAATATCTTTTAAGTTATATTATTTAACCCTGCCTTATTATAAAGCTAGCAGGCATTAAGTTTATCAAAGTTAAAGCTTATTAATAATTACGTATTAATCGGCTTTGAAATAAGGCTTTATATATGACGACTATAGGCTTAACTAATTATTAAACCTAGCTATACGGCTTATATTAGCAGTAATATCGTAAAGGTTTAAGCAATACAGTAATAATTACGTTTAATAATAACATATAATTATAAAGAATTTAAGTAATTAAATTATAATTATAAACTCGTGTTATTTAAATTATAGAAATAATAAGCGTATATATTTTAATTAGGATCCGTTTTAATCCGTTTATTTTTTCGAGTTTATATCGTATAAGTAAACTAGATTCGTATAAATCTGGACATTCTTTCGGATCCGTCCTTTTAAATATATAAAATTTTTTTAATCCGGAAATTTATTCGGATTTATATTACGTGATTTAAAGTTTTATGTCGGAGATAACTTTTTTAACTTCTAACAGTTTGTTAATAAGTTAAGTTTAATTAGTTATAATACGATTTTCTTTTTTAAAAATTATTGCTTTTAAAAATTAATCGTTTATTACGTTTATTTGATAAATAATTTCCTTTTATATATATTATTTTCTAGGTTTTTATTCGTTATACCTAACCGTATTAAAAAATAAAAATTTCGTCAGCGTTTCGATTAAGATAAAAAACGAAAATTCTTAGCTTTTTTTATTTAACGGAAAAGTTTAGAAGTTATATTTTATTTTTTACGTTTTAAAAATAAGGAAAAATACGTTATAATAAAGAACGTTGTTCGTTACGAAATTTGTATTTTGAAAAAACGGAATTACGATAATATAGGTATGCCTTTTAATTTTTTACGTAATATTATTTAAGAATTAAAATGTATAAAACGTAAAGAGATTTTAGCTAAAAAAACGGTTATTTCGATCGTAAAAAGAAATAGATAAAGTAATCGTTCGTTTTTAGCGATTACGTTAATAGCGACAATTTTTTCGTATTAAGGATATCGAAATGGTAAATTACGGGTTTTAATTCTTAAACGAATTGGAGGAGTAGGAAAGATTGGAAACCGAAACTGTTGCGCGGGTCGCGTAAGTTGTTCGGATTGCGGGGTGGTCGACTGGTTTGAAACTTTAAGAGATTAATTAGGCATTATTAAATAACGTAGATTAAGATTTTTTTAACTTTAATAGCTTCGGCGTTATTAATAACAAAAATTTAAAAAGCGTTAAACGTTTATAAGATTTTTTTTGGGAGTTTTTAAATATTTTCAAAATTTAGGTAATTTTTTTATTTAATTAGGTACTAGATAAATCCGTTTTGTTTTCGTATATTTAGTATTCTTTTCTGCTTCGTAAAGCGGTACGTTTTTTATAACTTCTTTTTTTTACTTTGTATTAATTTTAATTATACTTGGTATTAATTCGAATAAGAAAATATAAACAATTTAATAGAGCTCAACCTTTAGTAATAGCTTTACTTTATAATCATTTTTTGAAATTTCCCTAATTATTTTATATAAATTAATATATTTAAAATCGAGTTTTCTATGAGGTTGCTTGCTTTAAATATTTTTGGTAATTAAATAAACTATTTTTTTAAAAAAAAGTTAAATCTTTTAATTTTTTAAGTTATAATATTTATTTCTTTAATTTGGTATAAATTTAAATTTTATTTCTATTTTAATATATAATTACTCTAATAATTTTAATATTAAAATTATTTTAACATTAATTAATTTTTCGTGTAAATTTCTGTAAACTTTTACTATAAAATTAAAATTAATAATTATTAACGTCGTTTGATACTTTTATAATAATTAATATTATAGGTTAATTATGTAAGTAATAAATTTTTGATTTAATTATTTCGTTCGTAATTAATATAATATTATAAATCTACTTTTAACGTTCAATTAATCTTTTCCGTTTACCCGTTTATTTGCGATTTAAATACGTTAAATAATTATAATTCAAGTTAATTTAAGTTCTTAGGCCTTATTAAAATTTTAAAATAAAAGTTATATTTTTATCTAATATAATTTCCGTTAAAAGTTCGTAAATACTTAGGATATATTTAAAAAATATATGCAAATTATTTTATATCGGTATTTTCGTTATAAAGCAAAAAATGAAAAGAATTCGTAAATCGATTAACAATTATGAAAATATTATTATAATATATCTTTATATTTAAATCTTTTAATATAAGAAACTTAATAATAAAGTTAAATATAATAAAATTTTATAGTTATTTTATAATTAATAACGGTTATAATTTTTCGTAAGGTTTATATCGTTATGTTTTTACCTTAGCACAAATATCATATTATTATCTTATCTTTATACGGATAATTTTATTTTAAGAAAATAATATATCTATTATAAACGTTTTAAAATTTTATAAACCCTTAAATATTTATGTAATTAATATTTATATATATTTTATATTAAATTTTTTTTAAAATTTCTTTAATACTTAAACTTTGTTTACTTCTTATTTTTCGAGCAAAGTATCGTTATATTACTATATACGTTAATATATATTAATTAAAATTCCTTTTATCGTAATAATTCGTTGTTATCGCAAACATCTTTCGAATATTATATCGAAAATTATTTGTTATATCTTAATTTTAAATTTTTTTAAACTACATCGTTTGCTAAATACGTTTATTTTATCATTTTTTAATTTTTTACGATAAATAATAACGTAATTATTTTGCGATTAATTTTTATATTGGAAAAAAGTATATAAAATTTTATAATTCGAATATACCTTAATTTAATATATATCACCTTTAAAATAATATTTTAATCTTTTATTATATATAAAGTAATTCCGTTTTGTTTTATATAATTTATAGAAATAAAAGGTAATAAAATAAAGATATTTTTAATCGTTTCGATATTTAATTATTGCTTTTAAAGCGTAATTTAAAACGTCGGTTTTTAGCTTAATTAATCCATTTAAGTTATATATAATTAGTACTGATTTATTAATTAAGGCGTTTTTAATTTATTAAAGAATTCTTAGTTTTTTTAATATTTATTCGATTTACTTTTTTTCTAGTAAATCTTGTTAATAATATAACTATTTTATTAAAATTATATATAAATTTTTAATAATATTTAACAAATTTAAAACATATTTATATTTTTAATCACTATAAATTATTTTAGGTCTATTTTAATATATTTAAATGTAATAATTTATTTTAAATATTTTATCTTCTGCATATAAAAGGTGCTTTTTTCGGCGTTAACCAAAAAATTGGCATTTTATAATATTTAAAAAACTTTGCAAATATATTTTGTATGCTTCTTTTTTATTTTCGAATAAAATAGGATGTCGTCGGGATAATTTATAATAAAAATATCTAAATATTTTCGTAATAGGTAATTAATTATTTACTGGAAAGTTGCTGGTACGTTCGTAAATTTAAAAGATATAATAAAGTATTTACAAAGTCCGTATTTAAATCTGAAAGTTATTTTTTATTCGTTACTTAATTTAATTCGTATTTAGTGATATCTTTTTTTAGGTTTAAAAATATAAATTATTTAATTTCATGTAAATAACTTTTTATTTTAGTAATTAACAATAATGAAATTTCATCCTTAATAATAATATCGTTAAATTATTTATAATTAATAACGAATTATAATTTTGTATTTCTTATCGATACGAAAAATATTAAATATTTTGTTAATAATTTAAAACGTTATATAACCTTTTTTAGCTTATTTTCGGAATAATCGCGTAATAGTTTTAATTTTATCCAATTTAGATTATAAATAAGGTAAAAAGTAATCGTTTTGTTATTTTTAAGAATTATTTTATACTTTTATTCGTTATAAGGTCGCAGTTTCATTTTAAGCTTTTTTGTAATAATTACTTATATTTATAATATTTTGGTAATATTTTAACTATTTATCTTAATAATAAGTTATTATTTATCTCCTAAAATCGTATTTTAAGGTTTATAATAATAAGCTATATTTTTTGGTATACCTTTTATTTGTTGTATAGTTTATTCCTTTAAGTGATACGGTTTTTATCGTATTTTTATATTTATATTCGTTAACCTTATTAATCAAATATCAAAACTTTATGTCGTTTATATTTTACGTATTAATAGAAAATAAAACGAAATTTATTTAATTGGTTTTTTATTTAATAGCTGGAATATATTGCTTTAGTTATAATACTCCGAAAATTATATCGTAATGCTTTATTAAGATAATATCGAAATTAATAATTTATCTTTTTTCTTTAATAGTCGTTTTAACAGAATTAATTTCGCGTTTATTTTATCCGTTATCGTAATTAAATATTTAACCTTCGGCATTTTCGACCTCGTAACGATTTTCCTTATTTTGTTATAATAATTATAATTTATTTATTATTTTCGATGTAACATAGTTTTTTTTAAATAATTCCGTAATTTATTAATACGATATACTATTTTTTCTTAATTCGTATTTCTATTATAATTAATTCTTTTCCTCTTATTTTTATTACATATAAAATCATTTTAATATGTTACTATTTATTTATATTCTTTTTATTAATTTAAAGCTTTTTTATAAATATATTTAATCTCTTCAATTATTTTCGAATTTTATAATTCGTTTTAAAAATTATTCGTTTAACTTTTGTAATTACTATAAATATTTATTTTATCGGTATAACGTAACTTTTAAAGAAGCAATTTATTTTTAAAGTTTCGTTTCCGTGAAAACCCTTTTTTTTTTAATTCTTTTCCTAACAGGCGCGTTATTTTATTAAGTTTTCGGTAAACGTTAATTAAAACTATAAATCCGTAATTAATTTAGCAGTATTTTTTATTATTTTTTAAATTAACTTTTTTGCGTTTAATAATTGCATTTACTATAATAACAAAAAAGGTTTTTTGTAAGGTAACTTTTTTTAAGCTAACTTTTAAATATTATTAATTAATCGATTTTATTTTAAATTATTGTTTTTTATAAATATCGGTACTATTTTTGATTTTTCGGGTTATCGCCTATTTAATTATTAAAATTAAAGCCTTATTACTATATTCGAATAATCCGTTTTACGATAAATTTTTTATGGTTTCGTATATTTTATATTAATATCGTTTATAATTAACGGCATAAACTTTTCCGTATCGATCGGGCTTTTTCAATATAAATCCTTATTTTATTCTTGGTATTTTTTCGTTTAAACGTTAAATATTACTTAATCGTTTTTTTATCGTTATTATAACTAAAAAAACAAAATATTATTCTTTTTAAATTCTTTTTATCCTTAATACTTTTAAAACCATTTTATAAAGATTAATTTAATAAAAATAACCTTTTTAATTATTATTTAAAACAGCTTTTTATTTTTCTTTAATTTTTATCGTATTTTTAGTAAAGGGTTATAATTATTTTAAACGCGAATTATAATAATTATCTTTTTATCGTTAATTCTTTTTCCGGTAACGTCCTATACAAGCTCGCAAGCCAAACAAGCTCGCGAGCCGTTTTTTGGAACCTCGCAACAACAAATTCAAATAACTTAATAACAACATATCGCATTAATTCAAATCAATCGGATTCTTCTTCGCTAGACGTATTTACAACTTTTATATAAGTACGCGCATTATATCCAGATTTTCCGCAGACGCCATATTTCCGTTCTTTAGTTTTAACCCTTTTACGATAACCTTTTTCAGCTGCTATTAGTTATATCTTTTTATCATCCCTTTCTTTTTGGGTTAGAAAAGTTTATCCCTTTTATATACTAAATATTCCTCCTTTTTAAAGACGTTTATTTTTAATTTTGTAACGTTTGCTTAAAATATAATTCGTTTCGCGCAATTAAGTAACTTTTTCCCGAAAAAAATCATTTTCGTATAAAAGCAGTAAGTTACTTTTAATCAAAAGATTAACCGATTTAACCATTTTTTATTTTAATAAGTTACCTTATTAATTTTTAAACTTTTTTTATAAATAACGTCCTTTTTCGTTATTTTTTTAATATTCCTAAAGATCTTTGCGGGCGGGGAACGAATAAAACCGGTAAAGGTTAACGGGGAAACGGTCGGCGTAAGCATAATTAAAGAAACCTTTAATTCGGAAAAAAACGGTATTAAAATCGAATAAAATAAGCCCAGCTTTTGCAAATCCAGATTTAATATTATCGGACGTTATAATAACTTAAAACGCGTCGTAAAAGCCGGTAAAAGAACTTTTTTTAATAATATAAATGTAATGGCGTTATATTAAATTTTTAATATACCGCGAATAAATACCTTTTAAAATAAAAAAATAAGATATATTAAAAGGTCAAAACCGATACGAAAAATACGTAAGCATACAAAACGTAATAATATTATTATTAACGTAATACTTTTTAAATTTTATCGAATAATAATTTTCGGAACCGTTAAGGATAAAAAACGTTTTAAACCTTTCGTACGCGTCTAAATATGCTTATTAAAATACTAAATCTATTCAAAACTTAATTTATTTATTATCCAGCCGTTATTACTTAATATAATTTTTTAATCGGTTATTAATAATAAATTATTACGGTATTAGGATCTAAAATAATTTTTCCCCGTTATAATAATAAATAACGATATAGCCCAACCTTAAAAATTAATAACCTGGATAATTATAATCTATTTTTTATTTTTTTATTACGTTTATTTAAATTTTTCTCGTTTTTTGGCACTAATAATTATTATACCCGTTATTATGAAAAGTTTTATCAAAAATCCAGTTTCGTTAAAATTGTAAATATCCTTTTTTGCGATACCGTATTTCGCAATTATAACCCGAACAAATTCGAACTATTTACGAAACGTTTTTGGATTTTCGTATAAAACCCGTTAATAATTAATTTTCTAATTTAAACGCATTTAAAGCTTTTTTTGCCGTTTAATAAAGTTCGACGCCCAGTTAATTTTAACGCGTTTTGCAACGCGTTAGGCCAGCAATATATGAACCATATTTTTAACGTATTAAAGTCGGACAAAAAACGCTCGCGCATCTAGGTTAAAAACCTTTTCGATAATAAATTTCTTTTCGGTCAGCGTTAATTTTCGTAATTGGAAAATAATGTTAGCTCGGACGTATTAACCGTAATATCGGGGTTTTAAAGTAGATTCGGGAATATCATATATAAAATATAACTTTTTAAAGTTTAACTTTTGGTTTTGTTTTTTAACCTAAATGGTTAAGTTCATTTTAAATTCTTTTGTAAAATGCTTTATATTATTGGTATTAAGAAATTAACAATTAAAATTAGATAATTAAAATATTAACAAAAACGGCTCGCAAGTTTATTTAGCTCGCAAGCTTATGTAGGACGTTACTGGCTTTTAGAAACTAGGATTTATTATCGTAATTACCTTTCACTTTTTTTTTTTTTTTTTTTTTTTAAAATA
>QJOA01000790.1:0-27345 GCA_004155915.1 Monosporascus sp. CRB-9-2 | reverse complement strand
TACAAAAAACCGTAAATTTGCTTATAATTAAACCCTAAAAAAAAAAAAAAAGAATTTAAGCCTTAATTCCGCCAAAATAATTAAATTTTTTTATCGCTACTATTAACGAAATACCAATTAAGGTACGAATCGAAAATATTCCATAAAGTACCGATTTAATTAACCTTATCCGTCGCGAAAATAAAATACAGAACTTAAATAAAAAAAATAACAAATTAATAATACCCGAAAAAATAATTAACGGCCGTATTTTTTTCCGTACCGTATTAATCCGCAAAATTTACGTACCTAAAATATTCGCGTACTTTAACCAAAATAAAGTAATTAAAATGTTAATACGGAAATATACCTAACCCCGGTTTAAATAAAATATCCGACAATATATTCGGAATTATTACGATTACCGTCGGAACAAAACGCCTCGAAACAAAACCCCGGAACTTTTTTACCCTTTTCCTATTCCGAATAATATTTAAGATTACGTTACCGTTAACGAAAAAAATATGCCAAAAAACCGTTACGGTTATAACTATATATAAACGTTTATCAATAAACTTAATAAAATTATAATAATTTTGCTAGGTAAAAAGATTAATACCGCCGAAATCTTAATTAACCGATATTATTAATATTTATATCGTTTCCTTAAAATATTTGTTATTTAAATTAACGATAACGTAAAATAATTTATTTTTTAATTTTTAATTAAATTAAACGAACTTACCGGTATAAAATATCGTTACGGAAACGCTTTATACCCGTAAATTTAAAAAGTTATCGAATTTATAAACCAAAAATTGGATTAACGTTTACGTTTTTATATCGATAAATACCAAAATAATTAAAACGTATATATACCGGTATTAAATTTTGCGCATAATTTATTATAATATTCGTTAATTAATATAACCCCGTTAAAGGTTATATTAAATAAAAATATTTAAAATTTATTATCGTTAAATTTAAATATAACAAAAACAAAAACCGAATTAATTTAACGGATATTAAAAATTATTAAATAAATTAAAAACGTTTAAACGTTTACGAAAAAAGCCGCGTTAAAAACGTAAAAACGTTAAAAAATATAAACCAACAAAAAACGTTACTTAATTAACTTTAAAGTCGGCGACAAAATTTTTTTTCGTAAAAAAAATTTTACGACGTAAATATTAATTACCCGTTTAAACTTATAATAAGTAAAACCTTTTAAGGTTATGGAAAAACGCGGATATAATTTCGTTTTTAATTTGCCGCCAAATTACAAAATAATTAACTTATTTTACGCCGATCGGTTACGTAAAACCGACGATAACCCGTTACCTTAATAAATTTAAATATTACCGTTACCTAAAAAAATTAATAATAAACTAAAGTTCGCAATAAAATAAATCGAATAATTAAAACTTAACGGGCGTTATAAAAAATTATAATATCAAGTTAAATAAAAAGGTTACGATTCCGACGAAATATAATATTTTACAGCCAACTTTAAAAACGTACCGATCGTAATAAAACGGTTCCATACGGAATATCCTAAAACACTTAAATTACCGGTCCGTTTGCAAAAATAAATACGCGCAACGGCGGCCGACAAAATTAACAAAAATTACCCCGATAACAATAAAGCCGCAAAGGTAAAAACCGGATTAATAAAAAAAAAACGGCATCTATAACTAACAAAAACTTGCATACTTTTTTTGATCGTATACAAATTTTTAGGAAAAGGTAATATAACGGCAGCCGCCACCAGGATCAAACCGTAAGGCTGGCAACCGTTACATGGAACTGACAGCTGCCATACGAACTAGCCACCTGCCACATACAGAATAGGGACATTTGTAGATCTTTACGCATTTCGCAACTCTACCTTTCCTTCCTTCTTTTCTTCAGCTTAAAATCTTCGTTCATAACGCCAATAAACTAGCTATCATGCTATATTTCGCTGGCCGTAACACCGCCGACCAAGCTAATAAATATAACCCTAAACATCTTATATTAATTAATAAAAATTCGTTAAAAATATTGCAAAGGATAAAAAATATTTACCTTAATATGTTTAAACGTTATATAGTACATAACACTTTAATTATTCCAGAATTAAATCAATTCCCGTTAACGCCCGATTTAAAGGTTAAAAAAACGTAATACTTTAATACTTAAAAATAACCTAAGGAACCGATTAATAATACGTAAACCTGCTGGAATTGTCGATACCGTTAATAAAGACCCCGAAGTAATGTTATAAGGTTAAAACATTTTAGGAAGTAAAGGTACGACCAATACTAATTAGCGGCCACCGGTTATCTGCTTAATAGTACCTAAAATTAAGCTGGGCATTAAACTTTTTATTACCTCGATTAACGGTAATATATATTAAAAAAGTTAAGGTTTAAAAAATCGTAAATTATCCATAACCGGTATCTTAAGTAATAAGGCATCTTAATTAAATACTACATTACGGAATTTATATTAAAAGGAAAAAGTTAGTTCGTAAATAGGTACCTAGCGATACATTAAATTTTAAGGTTTACGGATATTATTAGGGTTATATAAAGGATTAATACCCCGATTAATAACTAAGGCTTTATCGGCACGATAAATTGCAGGTTTGGAAAATATGGTTATATTTAATATAGCCAAGATCTTACGACGTTAAGCAAAAATATGCTCGAACTTACGTATATTTTGCTTAATCCTGAGATCGACGGGCTTAACATTACCAAAACCTGATAATTTATTATTTAATCCGGATTATTTTTTAATGGACAACTTTTTTATAAAATCGATAAGTTTACCTAGGTCTATATTTTTACGAAAACCCTAAATGTTACGTAGGTTTGATAACTTGCGGGAATTTATAATAGATTAATCAAAACGACGGAAATAATTGTATATATATTTAAATATATATTAGGTTTTGAAAATAAATATAATCGGAAGGGAAAAGTTAGTATAATTTGTAGGAAAAAAGTTGCAAAAGAAGTATAAATGCAGAAATAATTGTATAATTAATTAAAAAAACGCACCGACGATTATATCCCTTTTTATATAATATCGAATAAAATTATTAAGAATTTTCTTAACGTATACGTTTTTTATAACAAAATTTAATGCCTTAACTTTATATGCACTTAATTAGTTGCATATATAATTCGCTGTTACTTTTTAACAAACTTTTGCACTTATATAACTCGATATTTATAACTTATTTATATTTCCATACATTTATACCCAGATATAGATATATTTATATCTATATATACTTATATATTATATATTACCTTTACTTATTATTATTATTGCCTTTAATTATTATATATCGTCTTAATCGTACCTGTATATCCAGATCAGCTTAATACCAGTTATAATATCGTCGTCCAAAAAACGTATTATGTAAGGTAAAAACGAAGGATTTAAAAAATTAAATATATTATATTTTAAAAATTTTAATTAATCTGCTAATATACCTGTATGAAATATCGATAATATAAACCGCGTATTATACAAAATATATAATAAAAGCTATACCCTTTATCCCTTTATAATACCAAACCCGGAGTTATACTTTAATCGGTTTATTCTTATTATCTCATATAATAAAGGTGGTACCCGTCCATAACGAAAAGCTACTTCACCTCCTTTATAATCCGATAAATTTTAAAATAACGTAATGTCGGCCGGATTGTAGCAAACCCTAATAATTATGCAAAATAAAAAGTATTTACAATTATAATATATTACAGCAGTTATTTAAATAATCGCTATAAATACTCCACCCGGAATCATGGCCGTTATTCCAGAAGCTGGAAAAGTAATTAATAAAAATTAAACTATTACCATCCCCAATAAAACAGAAAAAAACAATCCGGACCTATAATCCTAAATATATCTAATCCGTTATCCAGCTTAAGATACCAGTTAATAACAAAAAAAAAGGTTATTAAGTTAATATGCTATGTATCCGATTAAAAAAACGATTATACTTTTTAATACTTGCCCGTCCGAAAAACGTATTAAATTATTTCTGCAGAAATATCGAAAGGCCTAAAAAAATGCAGCATTCGGAAACCCGTCTATACGTATAACGGTCGCCAATATACCGTCCCAAATTATATCTTAAATTTACGGTTTATAAATTACTTACGCGTTTTACTTTATTATTTATAACCCAGGACGATAAAGTAAGTTTATATCATATAAAAAAAGCGTTATACTAAACAGCATAAAAAAAACGATCAAAAAATACCTTAAATTTACGTCAAAACAGGAAAATATCCCAAAACCTGCAGAATTATGGCCTAATAAATCTTTGTCCCCGTCCAGCGATAATAATAAAAAGCTAAACATTAATAAAGCTTTAAGTCCTAGAAATAATTAATAGTTAAGTATAATTCCCCTTAATCAAAAAAAAACCATCCTAAAAAATCGATTTTACAAACTACCGCAACTCCGATACCTCCCCCACAATCCATTCGTCCCAAATATATACAACCGATATAGCCCCCCAAACCTATTTTCGAGCCGAAATACAAACCTCGACCGGCCGTAAGTAATCAACAAGCATAAGTAATAATGGAAAGCCGGTATAATACACCGTACAAATAAGTGGGAAATACCTATAAAATAATAGCATAACGACCGGAACCATATTTCCCTTAAGGTTAGCCTAATTGGCCCAAATATAAGGCCTCGATCGTTAAAAAAAAAAATAAGGTACAAAAAGAAAAAAAGAGAACTAAGTAACGTAAGGATTTAGTTAAACGTAAAAAACGAAATCCTAAACTGAGAAAGCTAAAAGACAAACCGCGCAAACGTTAATTAAATTAATTAATAAGTTTTATATATGTTTTATAAAGTTAGGAATTAATTACGTTAAATTTTCATTTAATTATTTCTTAAAATAAATTAAGGATAATTTTATTTTATAAAAAAAAGGTTAAAATAAAACAGGGTACAGGGTCGGATATATAACTTAATTAATTAATTAATCAGCAACCCCTATGTATTTCTAGCAATTCTTTTTCGCCGGGCTCAACCTTAAAAACATTACCACTTATCTTTCATAATTTTGCTTTTATACTGGTTTTAATACCAGAATATAGTTTGCGTTACCTTCATTATCTCTTGAACCCTGGGCTTATTCGTAACACGCTTTTCGATATTGCATTAATCAGGACCGATTCTCCCCATCCTATTTCAGTATACTTATAAATTATTTCGATTAACATCATTATTAATAAAGAAAATGCCGTTTTGAATATTAAAGATATTTATATCCTTAAGTTATAAAACGTACGTTTTTAATTTAAATAAATATTTAAATACATTTTAAGCGCCATTATAATATTTATGCATTAAATTTAAATTATAACTGAATAAAGAAAAGATAATAAATATAACATCGGGTTATATAATAATTATTATATATAACGTTCTATATATATAAGTAAAAGATATATATAAGCGAACTACTTTTTTAGCTATTTTAACAATACATCTTTAATTACTTATTTCTTAACAACCACAATATAAAACGCCTTACACAAAAAGCAAGAATAAACTTAGCCATTTAGGCTAAAAAACGAAACCCGAAACTTAATTATAAAAAGCTTAGTTTTACCTTTAAAGTTCCGTATTGTATTTTAATATACCGTTTACTCATAAATACGGCCGAACCGATAATATCCTTCCTTTACAAAAATTAACGCCGATTAGAAAAAATCGAATATTATGTAAATTTTCGACTTAAATACGCAAACGTTTTACGTCCGGCATTAATATATTAAAAATATAGTTAATATATTCTCAACCTAACGGATTATAAAACGCGTTAAAATTAATTAGACGTCAAATTTTGTTAAACGTTAAAAACGATTTTAAACGTATTTAAATTAAAAAAGAAAT
Organism: Monosporascus sp. CRB-9-2; assembly: GCA_004155915.1. NCBI lineage: Eukaryota > Fungi > Ascomycota > Sordariomycetes > Xylariales > Monosporascus > Monosporascus sp. CRB-9-2. Next base: position 21,441 of record QJOA01000790.1, on the reverse strand, counting down.
TATTAACGGCTTTTATCCGAAAATCGAAATGCATTTCGTAAATAATTCGATTTTATTCGAGTTATAATCGCGAAATACGATATCGTAAAAAAGAATATCTATAACTTTAACGAAATTAAATTTTTAATAGAGCTTTTTTATAATAAAAAGCATAATAATTATTAATGGAGAAAAATATAAAAAAACTTAAATAAACGTAAAAAAAAAAAATTTTAAACGTAGGTTATAATTATTTAAATATTAATTTTTAAAGTTAATTTATGCCGTTATTTGTTATTATAATAATAAAAAATATTTCGAACCCTTATATCACGATAACTTATTAGTAATAACCGTTTAAAAAATTGCATTAAATAATAATAGCTAGAATATAAATAAATTAAATATAAAATAAATTTTAACAGTTAATAAATATAATCGGACGCGTACGAAAAGTTTGCAACGTTTTTTTATTTTTAATAATGACGAAATTTATTATTTGATAAAATTGGAAAAGTATTACGTTAATAATAATCTTATTACCCTTTATATATAAGGTTAGTGCTATTAGGTATCTAGCTATATACAAGCTGACGCCAACCCGAAGTCACACTATATACATGCACGTTAATTAACACGACGCGACCGGAAAGCACCTCCAAAAACCGTACCCACAGGCGGGCCGGATGGAAACCAATAGGGGTCATAAACACGGTGACAAATAATGGAAAGTAAACGATAATTGTGATTGGCTCTAGAGCTTTTTACCTCGCAGCTAGCTCCAACGCCCCCAACCACTCCAATTGGCGCCGACACGATGTAGGAGCTGAAGCTCCTAGAATGGTCCGTGCAATGGGCTTGGCGCCACCCAAAGTACGTTGTCCCAAGCTGGATTCGAACCAGCTGTCCTGACGGAAGCTGAGGTTGCCCAAGCCTGCAGCAAGCGTGCGAAAAAGAACACCCAGGCTCGCGACCACTGAGCCATTGGGACATTACGCTTTATATACTTATATATGTTTCGTATCGATTTTTAATCTTTTAATATATCTTTTTTTTTTAACTTTAAAACGTATTTATTTGCGTTATATCGAAAGCTTAATACGACGTTATTATATTTATATTATTAAAAAAAGTTTTTTTACTAGTTTTTATAAGACGTTTTAAGTTGTTATAAAGTTCGATAATATTAAAGTTAAATTTGCGAAACTTAATTTTGTTTTATTCGATTTTAAATCCGTTTTTTCTAAAATAAAAGTTTCTTTAATTATACTTATAACGACCGTTTCCTTATTAACGTTTGCCGGTTTCATTTTACCCCTTGCTAAAACCTTTAAAAATATCCGTATTATAATAAAATAAGGATAATATTTTTAAAAAGAAATTTATTTAAATAACTTATTAATAAAAATATTTAAATCAATTAATTTTATAACAAAAATTATATATTATTATTATATAAAATCGCCTTTTTACAGAAAAAAACGGTTAATTAAACGAAATAAATTATATTTTAAGTAAACGTTATAAAATTAAAAATAAACGTTTTAAAAAAATATTCATTATATAAACAAATAAATCTTTCTAGTTTAAAAAGAAGGAAATTAAAAAAATACGGCTAATAAACATTAAAAAAGGTTATCGTAAAAAGATAAAAACTAAGAAAACGGAAATATAACGTTTATAGCAAACCCGGACATAATACGCGTATTTATAAAAATTTATAAATACTGTTAGGGATTAAAATAAGATATAATAATAAAGGTAAAAACTAGAACTAGAATACTGAAATCGGCGAGCTGGCTAGCTATATATGGGCCCGTTAAGACTAGTTAACCATATATGTAGAGCAGCTAAGCTAATAAAGCTTGGAGCACCATATAATTTCTAACAAGTGCTTTTTTGGACGAATAAATGCAGTCGTTCCGGCTGTTACATTACTGTTCCATACAGAATGCATGGGAACTTTGTACAGGTCAAGGTCGCTGGTTATACTTTCGTTATCATATTTATTTTTAATTTTTATCGTTAAAAGAGTTTTTCTATTTTATGTAACCGTCGAATTATCGAATAGAAAAGGTGGTACCTTTAATCGTTAAATTAGTAAATTTTGACATTAACCCCGTTAAAGTTATTAAATCCGTTATTATTTTTTAATCGTAAAATAATTTTGCCGTATTATTAAAGCAAATTCCGACGCTTGTCGAAAAACGTCGTATCGTATAATATACCAAAGCATTTATTTACATCGTTATAAAATATAACGGTATTGGCATAGTTGCCGGTATAGCTGTTATTATTGTCGATTAAAAAATCCTTAACTTGGAAAAGAACTGTCGATTAAAAAACTGTCGTGGGCTATTGGCAATTATTAACGAGGTCAGGGTTGTCGATTTGGCCGTACGTCTAGGCGTAGGTGTAAGTGTAGATGTAGGCGTAGGTGTAGGTGTAGGTGTAGGTGTAGGTGTAGGTGTAGATGTAGGTGTAGGTATAGATGTAGGTGTAGGTATGGGTATAGGTGTCGACAGTTAGCTGTCGGCGAGGTCTGTTAGCAATCGGTCCAATCACCAACTAAAATGGCGACAAAGGGCTTAGTTAACAATTGCGTCAACTCCGGTATTGGCGGCGAGTTAAATAATAAGAAGCTTAACAAAATTATCTCGTATTTGCAACTTTTTTGCAACAGTTATTTATTACCAGCTTCCCCTTTAACGACGGTTCAAGCAATTTGACGATATTATAATAGTTAACGAAAAATTATTACAACAGGACCTTTTAAATCCTAAGGGCCCGTATACTTAACGACGACTGGTTCGCCGACCCGGATAATAGGCACCATTTGTTAAGAATTAAAATAAGATATAATAATAAAGATAAAGAACTAGAATTAGAATACAGAAATCGACGAGCAGGCTAGCTATATATGGGCCCGCCAAGACTAGCTAGCCATATATGTGGAGCAGCCAAGCCAATAAAGCTTGTAGCACCACATAATCTTTAACAAATACATCTAATTAAGAAAAATCCGATTAATTTAAATTAATACGATATATTATTATTAAGTTATTTAAATTTATTATTACAAAATGCTAAAAAGTGGTTCGCTTATATATATTTCTTGCTTATATAAATAAAACGTTATAATAAATCGAGTTTAGTATTAATTAAATATATAAATATTTTGTTATTTAAAAGAATATAAATATTATAAGCCTTTAAAAAAAGAATTTATTTTTATTAAAGAAAAACTAACGAACTTATTAACATAATTAAATTATAATCACTAAATTATTTTTTATTAATATTTAATTATTTCTCTTTTTATATATTATTTTAATTTTTTTATTAAAGAATATATAAATTGTCATTTCATTATTATTGTTTTTATGCTAATTTATTTCTTTTATGAAAAATTGAAATAGTATTATTAATATAAAAGAAAATCCAATTTCTATGGTTATAAAAAATATAATTTTTAAAAAAAGTAATTTGAACTTTAGTTTTTTAATATAGTAATAAATTCCTTTCATAATAATAAGGTATTTCTCGAAATTCGTATAAAGTTTTATATAAATATTAAAAAAATGAGTTTGGATATTTTAAGGGTTTTTTTCTACAAATATATCGTATAATATTTTAATATTAACGAAAATATTTATTATGTTATATTAAAATAAGTTTTAAATTAAAGCGAATCATTATTATAATAAATATTATAACAAAGCTTTGTTATATATATATATTTACGTTCGAATTTTATTTCTTAATTATTTCATATAATAAAATCGGTTGGCTATTTTTAATATTATCTGTATTTATTTACTTTATACATATACCTTAAGCGATAATAACTTTTACTTTTATTTTGATTAAATTTAAAGTACCGAATTATGTTTAAATAACTTTATAAATAAGTATATTTAACTTATACAAAAGACTTTTTATATTATACAACTTTATATTTTTATACTTTTTAAATAGTAGTAGCAAAACTTGCCTTCATATCCTTTCTGATTTTTTAGTTTAAATTGAATTTTTAACTATGACTTTATTACTAATATATTTAATAAGTTTATTAAAAAGTTTATATATTTTACCTTATTTAATTACTTATTATTTAACGTCCGGAATAAAGTAATCACTTTCATTTGTATTACACGCTAATTCTTTAATTTACTCCTTATTATTTTATACTTTGAAAAGATTTCTAGGCTAGAATTAATAACGGAATTATTTTGGCGGATATTATTGCTTTATTTTATTAGCGATCATAATTTAGTTTATTATTATTTAAATAAATTAAATAATCAATGTTGTCTTAACGATATGTAAATCTTTTAATAATAACGGTTATTAATGTTTTTATAAATAATAAATAAATTTTTAAGTTAGAAAAATTCGAAAATAATTCGAATATAAAACCAAATAATTTTATTATTTTATAAGGTATTACATAGATAAGCAAGAGATATATATAAGCGACAAACCCTTTTAGCTATTTTAGCTCTTTAATTTTAATCATTTATTCTTTAATATTAATATTATAAAACCTTTTATTAAAAAACGAAAATAAACCTAGTTATTTAGGTTAAAAAACCAAAGCCGAGATTTAATTATAAAAAATTTAGTTTGTTTATAAAATATCAGTTTTATTTCAGTATACCATTTTAACCGTAAATACGCCCGAACCATCATTATTCATTTTTTATAAAGGTTTACGCCGGCCGAAAGAAATTACTTATTTATCGGATTCTTAATTTAAATTCGCGAATATTTCTTATTCGGCTTTAATATATTAAAGATATAGTTAATATATTGCTGACTTAACGCGTTACGGAACACGTTGGAATTAATTAGGCGTCGAACTGTGTTAAACGGTAAAAAAAGAAAAAATAAAAATAAAAATAAAAATAAAATTTAAAAAAAGTATTAAATTAAAAGATGGATTAATTATAAATGTTATCTAAAAATCTATGAAGATTTCCTAAATAATTCGAGTTTATTCGCCTTATGCTCGTAAAATACAGTACAATAAAAATTATATATTTATAACTTTAGCGAAATTAATTTTTTTATAAGGCTTTTCAAAGTAACGGATAAAATAAGTATTAAAATTGAAAACCGTAAGAACTTTAAATAAACGTAATAAAAACCAAAAAAGATAAATTATAATTATTTAAGATGTTAATTTTTATGATTAAAGTAAATCGTTACTTTTTATTATAACGAAAAGGATTATTATAGGTTTTAATATTACGACAGCTTTTTATTAATAACAGATTCAAAGATTATATTAAGTAATAAGAATTAAATAATAAAGGAATTAAATTTAAACTAGATCTAGCGTTTTTATCAATATATCTAAACGCGTACGAGATTTCGATATATTTTTTAATTTTCAATGATTCCGAAAATCACCATTTAGTAAAATTCGAAAAATATTACGTTAATTACGATAATACTACGTTTTATATACTGGCCTTTTTTCCGTACCGGTTTTAACCTTTTAATATTATTCTTTATTTTAAAACGTATTCATTTCTATTATCTCGAAAATTTAGTACAATGTTATATATTTATATTGTTTAAAAAGATCTTTTTACCGACTTTTATGATGCGCAGTGAGCTGTTATAACGTCCGATAATATCAAATATAAATTCACGAAAGTCAATTTTATTTTATTCGATTTTAATAACGTTTTTTCCGAACTAAAAATTTCCTTCTTTATTATTACCGGTTTTATTTTTCTGCTATCGAAAATCTTTAAAAATATCCGTAAAGTAAAAAAATAAAAACTATATTTATATAAAACAAATTATTAAAGCAACTCGTAAATAGATATATTTAAGCTAATTAATTTTATAACAAAAGATTTTATATTTTCATTATATAAAAAAATCTTTTTCTTCTGGAAGAAAATGATTTAATTACGCGAAATATATTATATTTCAGGTAAATAATACAAAATTAAAAATTAACGGTTTTTCTTTAAAGAAAAGAGAAATATTTGTTCTATAAAAAAGACAAATTCTTTTGCCTTAAAAAGATAATAAAATAATAGAATACAGCTAATAATAGCTAAAAGGGTTGTCGTTAAAAGGTTAAAACCAAAAAAACGGAAATATGGCGTTTGTAGCAAGCCTAAATATAATAAATATATCGAGCCCAAAAAGATTCCGATTAATTTAAATTAATACGATATATTGTTCTGAAGTTATTTAAATTTCTTGTTATATTAAATAAGTAACAAGATAAAATCTTGCATATAATACTTAGATAAGCTTATCGCAAATGATCTTTTAGTGCAGTGGTTACGCGACATGTTGCGGAATGCTAAAAAGCGGCTCGCTTATATATGTCTCTCGTTTATATATATGGCACGTTATTATATTTAAAATATTTTACGGTTAAAAACCGTATTCGTTTAACGTTTTTCAGGTTTTATGTTGATATTTTAATTAAAACATGTTATATTCTTTATTTTCTTTTCAAAAGGGTAAATTAAAGATTGAAATAATTCAAAATACTCGAAAGCTTTGTAATATAAAAACCACATTCTTTTAAGGTAATATATAATAAATTATTTTTTAAACTTTAATAGTTTACAGTATAAGGACTTTTTGCATTAAAAATATTCTCTATAATATAAGTTTTATTAATTAATAACTTTTATACGCGGGAAATCTTAGTTAAGATATCGTTAATAAATTATTTTATTAATAATTATTTTATTTAAAAAGTTATAGTTATGAATAAAGGGGACATTTTAAAATTATAAGGTTTAAATTTTATTTAATGGAATTTACAATCCTTATTTAAAAAATCAATTTTTAAGAAGAAATAAATATATAAATAAATATAGAATAATTATTAGAAAATAAAATATTTTAAAGTTCTATTAACGTCTTAGATACGCTTGGCAGCCAAACAAGCTCGCGACCCGTTTTTTAGCACCTCGTAATAACAAATTTAAATAACTTAATAATAATATATCGTATTAATTTAAATTAATCGAGTTTCTTTTCGTTAAACGCATTTATAACTTTTATATAAGTATGCGCATTATGTTCTAGATTGCCGCAAACGCTACATTTCAGTTTTTCTGGTTTAACCTTCTTACGACGACCTTTTTCTATTATTATTTGCTGTAAATTTTATTATCTTTTTCTTTTTGAACTAAAAGAGTTTATTACTTTTATATAATATATATATCTATTTTTAAAAACCTTTAATTTTAATTTTATAACGTTCGTTTAAAATATAATTTATTTTACGTCGATAAACGTATTCTTTCAACAGGAAACAGTTTTATATAATAATCATGTATAACTTTATATTTTAAAATTAACCGACTTTAATATTTTTGCTCATAAACTATCTTAAAAATATTTAATTTCTTTTTAAATACTGTTTTTATTTTATTATGTCATAAATACTTTTAAAGATTTTAATAAATGGTAAAATGGAACCGGTCAAGATTAAAAGGAAAGTAATCGGTATAAATATAATTTAAGAAACTTTTAATTCGGACACAACGTTATTAAAACTAAATAAAACAAAATTAAGTTTCGCGAATTTAAATTCAATATTATAGGCCGTTATAATAATTTGAATTCTCTTATAAAGCCATCGAAAATTCTTTTTTGTAATATAAATATAATAGCATTATATTAGGTTTTAAATATATTATAAATAAATGTATTTTAAAACCGAAAAACGAAATCTATTAAATAGTTAAAATCGACAACCTTTTACACCACCTTACCAGATGCGCCACGTTACCGAATGTTTTTTAGCATTCCGCAATAACAATTTCAAATAACTTAACAACAACACATCGTATTAATTTAAATTAAACGGACTTTTTTCGCTAAAAGTATTTATAATTTCGGTATAAATATACGTATTATGCCTGGACTTACTGCAAACGTTATATTTCCGTATTTTAATTTTAACTCTTTAACAATAACTCTCTTTAATTATTATTAATTACATTTTTCACCACCCTTTTTTAAGCTAAAAAAGTTAACCCCTTTTATATAATAAATGTTCTTCCTTTTAAAAAACATTTATTTTTAATTTTATAACTTTTACTTAAAATATAATGCGTTTCGCATAATTAAATGTTTTTTTTTTAGGAAAAAAGGGGCTTTATATAATAATAATATATAACCTTTTAATATAAAATTAACCGCCTGAAATATTTTTATTAATAAGTTACTTGATTAATTTTCAAAATTTCCTATTAAATATCGGGATTATTTTATTTTTTTATAAATATTTTTAAAAATCTTCGCAAAAAGTAAAATAAAACCGGCAAAAGCTCACAGAAAAATAATCGGCACAAATATAACTAACAGAATTTTCATCCGGAAAATACCTTATTAAAATCAAATACAATAGAACTAACTTTTACAAATCTATATTCAATGTTATCGAACGTTATAGCACTTTAAAACGTATTACAAAAGCGGACAAAAAGATCTTTTTTAATAATATAAATATAAAAATATCGTATTAAAATTTCGATATGGCCTAAATACACATATTTTAAAACAAAAAATTAAAATATATTAAAAAACTAAAACTAATACGAAAAATACGTAAATATATATAATATAATAATATTATTCTTAACGTAATAATTTTCGAATTTTATCAAACAATAACCTTCGTAATTATCGAAAATATAAAACGTTTCGAATTTTTCGTATACGTTTAAATATATTTCTTAAAATACTAAATTTATTTTAAACCTAATGTATGTATTTTTAACTATTATTATTTAATACAATGTTATAATCAGTAATTAATATTAAATTATCATAATATTGAAACTTATAATAATTCTTCGTTACTATACTAATAAATAATAATATAATATAACCTTAAAAATTAAGAACTTAAATAATTATAACCAGTTCTTTATTTTTTATTCCGTTTGTTTAAATCTTTTATATTTTTCAACATTAATAATTATTGTATTTATTACAATAAAAAGCTTTGTTAAAATTTTAATTTTATTAAAGTTATAAATATCCTTTTATACGATAACATATTTCGTAATTATGACCCGAATAAATTCGACCTATTTATAAAATACTTTTAAATTTTTGAATAAAATATTTATAATCGATCTTCCGATTTAAACGTATTTAATGTTTTTCTTATTATTTTATAAATCCCGCCGCATAATTAATCAGGCCGTAATTTGTAACGCGTTATATTAATAATATATTAACAATATTTTCAACATATTAAAGCCGGACAAAAAATACTTATATATTTAAATCAAAAGTTCGGTCGATAATCTATTTTTTTTCCGTCGGCTTTAACTTTCGCAAATTCAAAATAATATCGGTTCTGAAAAAACTATTACAATATTATTTATTTAAAGTTAATTAAAATATTTTATATATAAAACTAAATATGCTATAATTAAGTTTTACATTTTATTTTTTAATTTAAATGATTAGGTTTATTTGTACTTTTTTTATAAGCTGTTCCATTATATTAATATTAAAAATTAAATAATTAAAATTAAGTATTTAAAATCTACTAAAAGGTATCTAATAAAGTGGAATATCTGGTAAGGTGGTATAAGACGTTATAAAAAATCCGGAAGTATATAAAATCTAAAATATAATAATTCGTTTAATATTTTTAGATTTTTATTATATAGTAACTTTTGCAACCGTTAAAAATAAAAAAACGTTTTAAACTTTTCGTATACGACCGTATATATTTATTAAAATGCTAGGTTTATTTAAAACTTAATTTATATATAATTTAATTATTAACATTTAATAAAACTTTTTAGTCCGTTTTTAATTAGAAGTTATTATACTACTAAAATTCAAATTAACTTTTATTTCGTTATTATAATAAATAACGCTATAATTTAACTTTAAAAATTAATAATTTAAATAATTACAACTTGCCATACCATTAAACGGTTGAAACTAGTAAGCGGACCAATTTTACAAATATTTTAATTATTTACTTTTAATTACCTATTTTTTAATATTAATAATATGGAAAGATTTATTAAGCAAGGAAGAATAAACCTAGCCATTTAGATTAAATAACAAAACCCGAAATTTAATTATTCGAAACTTAGTTTTATATATAAAGTTATTTCAATAACCTTAAAGGCCCGATATTACGGTAAATACGTCCGAACCGATATTATCCCTTTTTTATAAAAATTAACGGTAACCGAAAGAAATTCGATTATCGATCGAATTTTTAACATCAATACGTCAACGTTTTTTGTCCGGCTTTAATATATTAAAAATATTCCGAATTTATTATTTATTTAACGCATTATAAAACACGTTAAAGTTAATTAAGCGTCGATATTTATTCAACGGTAAAAAAGAATTTAAATACGTTTAAATCGAAAAATCGATTATTAACGAGTTTTATTCGAAAATTTAGAAACATTTTGTAAATAATTGAAACTTGTTCGGGTTATTATCGTAAAATATAGTATCGCAAAAAAGGATATTTATAACTTCGATAAAATTGGTTTTTTAATACAGCCTTTTATAGTAACGGATATGGTAATTATTAATGCCGAAGAACGTAAAGAATTTAGATAAGTATAACAAGGAAATAAAGAATAGGTTATAGTTATTTAGGTTATTAATTTCTAAAGTTAGGTTATGCCGTTATTTATTATTATGGCGGGAAAAAATTATCTTAGGGTTTAGTATTACGATAATTTATTGCCAGTAACCGATTAAAAGGTTATATTAAGTAATAATAGTTGGATAATAAATAAATTAGGTTTAAAATGGATTTAATATTTTAATAAATATATTTGGACGCGTATAAAAGGTTCGAAACGTTTCCTTATTTTCGGCGGCTTTAAAAATTATTATTCGATAGAATTTGAAAAATATTGCGTTAATTATGATATTATTACGTTTTATATACCTATATATTTTTCGTATCGGTTTTAACCTTTTAATATATTTTATTTTTTATTTTAAAATACGTTTATTTGTTATATATTAAAGATTTAATGTAACGTTATTATATTTATATTGTTAAAGAAGATTTTTTTTGCCGGCTTTTACGACGCATTTAAAGTTATTATAACGTCTAATAATATCAAATTTGGATTTGCAAAAGCTGGCCTTATTTTATTCGGTTTTAATAACGTTTTTTTCAAATTCGAAATCTTTTCAGTTATATTTACGCCCACTATTTTCCTGTTAACCTCCGCCGGTTTTATTCGTTTCCCGTTAATAAAAACCTTTAAAAATATTTATAAAGCAACAAAATAAAAACGTTATTTGTAAAAAAAGATTAAAAATTATTAAGATAGCTTATTAATAAGGATCGTCGAATCGGTTAACCTTTTAACAAAAAGTAACTTATTACTTTTATATAAAATCGCTTTTTTTCGAGAAAAAAACGCTTAATTACGCAAAACAAGTTACGTTTTGAATAAATGTTAAAAAATTAAAAATAAACGTTTTTTAAAAAGAGGAATATTTATTATATAAAAGGGATAAACCTTTTTAGCCGAAAAAAAAGGTAATAAAAAAATGTAACTAATAACGGTTAAAGGTAATCGTTATGAAAAGGTTAAGATTAAAGAACGGAAATATGACGTTTACGGCAAGCCCGGACATAATACGCATACTTATAAAAAAGCTATAAATACGTCTAGCGAAAAAGAATCCGATTAATTTGAATTGATTTGATATGTTATGGTTATATTATTTGGATTTGTTATTACGAAGTGCTAAGAAACGGTCCGCTTACTGGTTTGGACCGTTTACTAGTGTAATACCTTAATTTCTTTTTTAATTTATTAAGACGTTTATTTAGGTTTTTTATATTTTTCGGTATTAATAATTATTATAACGTTTATATAAGTTCGGAAGCTAAATACGTTCGCAAGTTATTATTTTTAATTTTTTAATACCAATAATGCAAGGCCGAATAGGTTTAAGCCTTATTTTCTACGCTAAACTAAATATACAAAAAGTTATTACACGATGTAATTTGCACGATAGATATTATACTTCATATCTCCGGACACGATAACTGATTAATGGTTTTACGGTTAAGATAGATTAATATCTTAATTCTATAAAACCTGACTTTAAAGCTAACTGCTGAGCGCCCGTAAGCACGCAATTTCTCGACTGATGTCGGCTTGGAAGGCTCATATACGTGGTTACCGATTTCAATGCCAATAATATAAACCGATTTAGAAGAGAATTTAGGATAAATTTAATTATCTAGGCTAGAAAATAAAACCAAAAGTTAAGCAATATAAAGTTATATTTTATATATAATATCTCCGAATTTGTATTAAAAGCTCGCAATTACCGCCGATATGACCGTATCGATATGATTTCTTAATTACGAAAATTAAAACCGATTAAAAAGAATTATATTGCGAAAGATTTTTTAATTTAAATACGACGGCGTTTCTTGTTCGATTTGATACGTTAAAAATATAATTAATATATTATTTGATTAGTACGTTGAAAAAAGTATTAAAATTAAATAAGCGTCTAACCTTATTAAATAATAAAAGAAATTTTAAACGCATTTAAATCGGACAATTAATTATTAATGAGTTTTAAACAAAGATTTAAAGACGTTTCGTAAATGATTCGCATTTATTCGGATTATAATTACGAAATATAATATTAGACAAAAGAATATTTATAATTTCGTCGCAATTAGATTTTAATGAAGCTTTTTATAATAATAGGTATAATAAATATTAATATCAAAAAACGTAAAGAATTTAAATAAACGTAATTAAGGAATAGAAAATAAGTTATAATTATTTAAATCATTAGTTTTAAAATTAGGTTATACTATTATTTTCTATCATAATAAAAAAGAGTACTTTGGATTTTAATCTGGGTATAATTTATTGTTAATAATTAATTTAAAAAGCGTTTTAAATAATAATAATTGGATAATAAATAACGTACCATTTAAGCGAACGGAATGCATCAACGAAGCGAATAGATTTTGGCACATTTTAACCACTTAACTTTAATTATCCATTTTTAATACTAATAATATAGAACGGCTTATAAAAAAGCGAAAATAAACCTAGCCGTTTAGGTTAAAAAAGAATACCGAAACTTAATTATGTAATATTTAGTTTTATATATTAAGTCGACCAAATTACGTTATATAAACGATATAACGATAAAGACGTTTAAACCGATATTATTTTTAATTTTCGAAATTTAACGTTAACTGAAAAAAATTTAATTATGAAACAAATTTTTAACTTAAATATACAAACGTTTCTTATCCGGCTTTAGTATGTTAAGAATATAGCAAATGTGTTACTTATTTAACGTATTGCGATACGTATTAGAATTAATCAAGTATTTAATTTTATTAAACGGCAAAATAAGATTTAAAATGCTTTTAAATTAAAAAATAAATTATTAAAAGGTATTTCGTCAATAGTTTGAGTTTATTCGAATAATAATCGCAAAATACGGTGCCGTAAAAAAGAATATTTATAATTTCGACAAGATTAAATTTTTAATAAAGTTTCTTATAACAACCGGTATAGTTATTATTTATGTTAAAAAACGTAAAAAACTTAAATAAGTTTAGCAAATGTATTCAAAATAGTTTATAATAATATAAGTTATTAATTTTTCAAATTAGACATTAGTTTTATTTATTATTTTAACCGGAAAAAATCTCCGTTTTAGTTAAATTGCCGATAATTTATTCCTATCCTTTTAAAAATTATTATTAACGAAAACGGTTAAACGATAAATAAATTAAATTTTTAAAGGATTAAATATTTCGACAAATATATTAAAACCTATATTAAAAGTTCGAAACGTTTTCTTTTTTTTAACGGTTACGAAAATCATTATAAAATTAATAATATTATTATATTTTATATATCTGCCCATTTTTTATCGGTTTTAACCTTCCGACGTATTTTATTTTTTCGTATTAAAATGCGTTTATTTGTTATATATCGAAAGTTTCATACGACGTTATGTTATTTATATTACTAAAAAAGACTTTATTGCCGGTTTTTACGACGCATTTAAAGCTGCTATAAGAACCGATAATATTAAATTCGGATTCGTAAAAGCGGAATTTGTTTTATTTGATTTTCATCGCGTTTTTTCAGAATTAAAATCTTAGTGATACTGAAGTGAAGTGGGGAGTAGGAATGGGTGCAGCTGCTGTTGCAGCTATTACTGCATGCTACTGCATGCTACGTCAGTTACAGCTTCTAGCTGTTTCCATCTGCTTCGCCGCTGGGCATCTCGGCAATCAACTCGGCTATAGCCAGTAGGTCGGCGACGTCTATATATTGCTGGCCTGATAACCTGTGTATCTAGTCTTTTCAGACAAAGGCATCCCATAGCGAAGTAGTAACGTCCGACCATTTCTTCTCCTCCCAAGCACAACTTTGAGCCATGTCACAATTCAATACTTTTACCGACCGTTTCTTTATTTACCTTTATTAAGTTCGTTGTTTCTTTAACTGCGAAAATTCTTAAAAATGTTATTAAAACGATTTAATGGAAACGTTATTTATAAAAAAGATTTAAAATTTATTAAGGTAGCTCGCCGACGGAGATAATTAAATCGGTTAATTTTTTGACAAAATGTACCTAAATACTTTTGTACAAAAATGCCAATTTTTGAAAGAAAAACGGTTATTTTCGTAAAACGGATTGCGACCTTAATAAACGTCGAAAAATTAAAAATATACGTTTCAAAAAAAAAATTTTATTATAAAAAAGATAAAGGCTTTTATAATTAAAAAAAGATAAAGGTAATTTTGCAAAAGAATTTAAACGAAAAAACGGAAGTATGGTATCTACGGCAAGCCCGAACATAATACGTGCATTTATAAGGAAATTATAGAAACGTTTAATAACAAAGAATTTAATTAGTTTAAATTAATTTATTCCATTCTAGTTAATTAATTTAGATTTATTATAGGAAGGTCGAAAAAATTATTGTTTCGCGTATACATTCCATTCGCTTATGTGGTACGTTAAATGAAGTTTTGAATAAATTTGATATTTTAACAAATATATTCGTATACGTACGAAAATGTTACGGCTCGGGCTACCGTGACACAGCTCCAGTATATATGCAGCTGTAAGCACCAGAATGATTACCACAATTGCGATCATTCCACCGATCTTTTGCCCCTGGTGTAGCGGTATGGTGCTAGCCGTAACAGAAAAGTTCGAAACGTTTATTTATTTTTAACAGTTACGAAACTTATTTTTTGATGGAATTTAAAGAATATTATGCCAATAATAATATTACTACGTTTTGTATATTTACGTAATTTTCGTATCGGTTTTAACATTGTATTATTTTTTGTTTTTTCTTTTTTTTTAAAACGCACCTATTTACCCGATATTAAAAATATATTGCGATATTAATATTTTTATATTATTAAAAAAGATTCAACCATTTTTTACGATGCGTCTTAAATTATTATAACGTCCGATAATATTAAATCTGGATTTACGAAAATTAATTTTATTTTATTCCATTTTAGTAAATTTTTTTCCGCATTAAAAGTTTTTTTTGATTATATATACGTCGACCGATTCTTTTTTAACCTTTACCGGTTTTGTTTTACCTTCTATAAAAACCATTAAAATATCTATAAAATAATAAAATAAAAATAATATTTATAAAAAATTTAAAAGTTGTTAAGGTAATTCGTAAACAAAAATATTTAAGGCGGTTAATTTCATATCAAACGATTATATATTGTTATTATATAAAGCCGCTTCTTTTCGAAAATAAAATGTTTAATTATACGAAACGAATTATATTTCAAGTAAACGTTATAAGATTAAAAATACACGTTTTTAAAAACAAAGAAATATTTATTATAGAAAATAGATAAACTTTTTTAGCTTAAAAGAAAAGGGGTTATAAAAAAGTGTAGCTAATAATAACGGCAAGGGGTTATTGTAAAAGATTTAATTAAGAAACGGAAATATACCGTTTACGGTAAGTCGAAATATAATACACGTATTTGTATACAAGTTATAAATACGCTAAGCGAAAAAGAATTCGCTTAATTTAAATGAATATCATATATTGTTATTAACTGATTTGAATTTGTTGTTACGAGGTATTAAAAAACGGCTCGCAAGCTTTTTTAACTTATAAGCTTATATAAAACGTTATCTGTTATTATAAAAAACTTTAATAAAACTTTAATATCGTTAAAGTTATGAATATCTTCTTTTATAATACCGTAATTTATAATTATATCCCGAATAATTTCGAATTATTTACGAAACATTTTTAAACTTTTATTTGAAATCCGTTAATAAATACTTTTTCGATTTAAAGACGTTTAAAGTTTTTTTATTATTTAATAAAATTTTATGTTGCAATAATTTTAACGCGTTTTACAATAGATTAGGTTAGTAATATATCAGTTATATTTTCAAACTATTAAAATCGTTTAAAAAAAACGTTTATATATTTAAGTTCAGAACTTTTTCAAGAATAATTTTTATTTTTATTTTTATTATTTTTTTTTTTTTGCGGTTAACGTTAATTTTCGGCATTAAAAAATATTATCCGCTCGACCGTATTAATCGTGATATCATGCTTTTAAAGTAAACTCGCAGCTATTATCTGTAAAATGTCACTTTATAAAGTTTAACTTTTAATTTTTAATCTTAAATAATTAAATTTATTTTAAATCCTTATATAAAACCTTTTATATTGGTAATATTAAAAGTTTAATAATGAACATAAGATAATTAAAATATTAACAAAAACGCCTCGCGAGCTTATATGGGACGTTATATCAATATATCTTTTTTTATAAATTTTTATTAATAAGAATGTTCATAATCTTACTTGTCTATTATAATTTAAGCTTTTTGTTTAAATAATACATTGTGAACGTTTTGTACTGTTATTTTGTAATTATATATATAACCTATTAAGTTCGTACCGTATACATTTTTATTTAGAAAAAATTTAAAATTTTATTGTCTTTAAAGATTTCGTTCTCGTACTCCAAAATTTTTAGTAATACCTGGTTTTGCCAAATTAGGATTTTTAGAAAATATTAAAATATTTCGATAAAAGTTTTAACTTTCCGGTTAGTGAAATAAAGGTTAAACATATATTCACAATAACAATTAATAATTAATATAAAGTTTTTAATTATTTTGACTTTTTATCTTTAAATATCCGGCAACGTTATAATTCGTTATCGTTACTTCTTTAATTTATCGCTTTTTAAAATAAACTATAGAATAATTTAAAATGTTTTAAACCCGAAAATTTTAAGAGTAAATATTAAAATTTTATTAACTTATTTCTTGAAATTATTTCCGTTTAAAAATTAAATTTATTACGGCGGATTTTAATAACGCTTTAAAAATATTTATTAAATATTTTCAGGAATAAATTAAATTTAGTTCTGCGTTGAATAACAAAAGCATATTATATTTTTAGTCGTGAATAATTATTAAAATCTTCATTATTTTATTAAGATTTTCTTTTTCGCAATAAACGTATCAATATTAAATTAAATACGAAATTATTATAATCAAGTACCATATATAATTATAGAATTAATAATTTATTATATTTATTAAATACAAAATTAATTTTTCCGTACTTTGAAATAAGTATTAATATATGGTTTATATAAGCGATATTCTTAATAAAAAGCTTGGTAAAATTAGAGAATTACGTAATAATGCTAAGAATATCAAAGTTTACTAAAATTAAAAATAATTAAGTTTTTTAAGAAATAAAATAATAAATTAAAGGTATATATATATATTATAAGAAAATAAATTTTAATTTTTTAAACGTTAAATTTCGTTTCTTAATACCGTATCGTTTATTATCTGACATAAAATCAATTTCTATATCGGAAAAAAAGCTTTTTATTTCATAAAATTCATTTTAGGAAATACGTAAAGCTATTCGGAAAGCTGGTGTATTTATATGCAAATACGATAACGTCTTTTACTTTTTAGCTTCAAATTTAACTTTTAACTTTTTAAAAAAAATTAATTCCCTAATTTTCTTCTCTTTATAATATCTATTTTTCAAAAAAAAAAAAACCTTTTTCGCAATTAGTAGCAATTAGTTCCGGTTGTTCTTTTAGTTGTATTAATATTTTAATCGTTTTTTATTTCTATCGGCTTTTTTTTCTTACAAAAGGCCGTAAAAAATACGTTTATATTTTTTAAAAAAGATTAACGTTTTATATATGGAAACGAGATATACGAATGAGCGAAACACTTTTTTAGCCATTCCAACTACCTATCTTTAATCGTTTATTTCTTAATATCAACGTTATAAAACGCTTTATAAAAAAATAAAAATAAACCTAATTATTTAAGTTAAAAAGAAAATACGAAACATAATTATAAAAAGTTTAGTTTTATTTATAAAGTTTAGTATTTTACCTTAATATACCGTTTTAACGGCAGATACGCCCGAATTAATATTACTTTTAATTTGCGGAAATCAACGCCGACCGAAAAGAAGTTCATTATCGACCGAATCCTCGATTTAAATACACGAACGTTTTTTATCCGGCTTTAATGGGTTAAAAATATGGCAAACATACCGAGATCAATGGGGCGTTAAACTTTATTAAATAATAAAAGAAATCTTGAATACGTTTAAATCGACAAGATAATTATTAGCGGGTCTTATCCGAAAATTTAAAAACATTTCGCAAATAATTCGAACTTATTTAAGTTATTATCGTAAAATACGGTATTATAGAAAAGGATATTTATAGCTTCGACGAAATTAAATTTTTAATAAAGCTTCTTATAATAATAAGCATAATAATTACAAATATTACAAAACGTAAAGAGTTTAAATAAACGTAATAAAAAAGTTTTATAATTATTTAAGTTATTAATTTTAAGTTATACCGTTAACGTCCTAGATAAGCGAGCAAGCTATATAAGCGAGCGAGCTAAGTTTTTTAACTTTTTAATTTTTTTACTTTAATTATGAATTTTTAACGTTAATAAAATCGAACGTTTTATAAAAAAAGCTAGGATAAATTTAGCTATCTAGGTTAGAAAAAAAGACCCGAAACTTTCTTTTAAAAAGTTGTATTTTATATATAAAATCCCCGAATTTATTTTAAAAGCCCGATATTACGGTTAATATGTCTGAACCGATAATATCTTTAATTTGCAAAAGTTAACGTCGACCGAAAAGAAATTAATTATTAAAAATGTTTTTAATATAAATATGCGAACGTGTACTATTCGCCTTTAATATGTTAAAGATATATTAAATATATTACTAGCCTAGCGCGTCACAAAACGTATTGAAGTTAATTAAGTATCGAATTTTATTAAACGGTAAAAAGGACTTTAAATACGTTAAAATAGGAATATTAGTTATTAACGGGTTTTATGTAAAGATTTAAAGATATTTCGCAAATAATTCGAGGTTATTCGAATTATAATTACGAAATACGGTAGCGTAAAAAAAATATTTATAATTTCGACGAGATTGAATTTTAATAAGTTTTTTATAATAACGGATAAAATAATTATTAATGCCGCAAAATGTAAAAAGCTTAAATAAACGTATTAAACAAATAAAAAATAACTTATAATTATTCAAACTATTAATTTTTGAAGTTGTGTTATATTGTTATTTATTATTAAAATAAGGAAAATTTATTTTAAATTCTAATATTACGATAACTTATTATTTATAACCGATTAAAAGATCGTAGTAAAAAATAATAGTTAAATAATAAATAATTAAAATTCGAATAAATCTAGCATTTTAATAAATATATTTAAATACGGACGAAAAATTTAAAACATTTTTTTTCCTCGACGGTTACGAAAGTTATTATTTAATAAAATTCGAAACATATCGCGTTAATAATAATAATATTACGCTTTATATAGCCGCGTATTTTTCGTATTGGTTGTAAATTTTTCACGTATTTTATTTTTTTATTTTAAAACGTATTTATTTACGATATATTGAAAATTTAATATAAGGTTATTATATTTATATTATTAAGGAAAGTTTTTTTGGCGGTTTTTACGACGCGTTCTAAACTGTCATAATATCCGATAATATTAAATTTAAATTTACAAAAGCTAGTTTTATTTTATTCGATCTTAATATCTTTTTTTTTTTCGAATTAAAGCTTTTTTCAATTATATTTACGCCGATCGTTTTTTTATTGACTTCCGCCGGTTTTATTTCAATTTCCGCAGAAATTTTTAAAAATATTTATAAAGTAATAAGATAAAAATAATATTTGAAAAAAAGGCTTAAAAATTATTAAGGTAATTCATTAACAAGAATATTTAAGTCAGCTAGTTTTATAATAAAAAGTTATATATTATTTTTATATAAACCCCCCTTTTTTAAGGAAAAAATCATTTAATTCCGCAGAACGAACCATATCTTAAATAACGTCGTAAAATTAAAAATAAACGTTTTTAAAGAAGAGAAACATTTTTAATATAAAAGAAATAAGCTTTTTTAGCTTAAAAATGAGGTAATAAAAAGATGCAGCTAGCAGTAACTAAAGGGGTTATTATAAAAAAGTTAAAATTGAGAAACGGAAATATAACATTTACGGCAAGCCCGGTTATAATATACGTACTTATAAAAATGTTATAAATACCGCTAGGGAAAAAAAATCCGATTAATTTGAATTAATGTAATATATTGCTATTAGGTTATTTACATTTGTTATTGCAAGGTGCAAAAAAACGGCTCGCTTGCTTATATAGCTCGCTCACTTATGTGGGACGTTATTTGTTATTATAACGGGAAAGAATTATCTTAATTTTTAATACCGCGATAGTTTATTATTAACAACCGATTAAAAAATTTTATTAAATAATAATAACTAAATAATAAAGCGATTAAGTTTCGAATAAATCCTGCATTTTGATAAATATATTCGAACGCGTACGAAAGGTTCGAGACGTTTCCTTATTCTCAACGGCCACAAAAACCACCATTTAATAAAATTCGAAAGATATTACGTTAATAATAATATTATTACGTTTTATATATGCGCACATTTTTTACATCAATTCCAATCTTTTAATATATCTTATTTTCTTATTTTAAAACGTATTATTTATTATATATTAAAATCTTAATGCAACGTTATCATACTTATATTATTTAAAAAGATTTCCTCGTCGATTTTATAACACGTTTCAAACTACTATAATCTCCGATAATATTAAATCTAAATCCGTAAAAGCTAATTTTGTTCCATTTAATCTTAATAACTTTTTTTCGAATTAAAGATTTTTTTAATTATGTTTACGTTAACCGTTTTCTTGTTAACCTTTGACGGTTCTATTCGTTTTCCGCTCATAAAGAACCTTAAAAATATTAAGGAAATAACGAAATAAAAACATTATTTGCAAAAAAAAAAAAAAAAAAAAAAAAAA